>OENT01001910.1:0-32201 GCA_900239685.1 Rotaria macrura | reverse complement strand
TGTCGGATTGTTCGGGGAATCCTATGGGATCTGACAGGATCCTAGTTACGGATTCCTCGTCCTGGGAGAGCTCCCGTCGAATATTATATTTAGCCCAAATTTAACAGATGAATTATCGTTTGGACCGGGAAACTTCATCGTCAGTCTCATTTTGTGACAAGAAGACTCGTTCATGTTGTGTTATAGCGTGTTCCGAATAATTTAGATCTGTGCCAATGTTTCATTCGACAATTGCAGTTTCATCGACTCGTTCTCCGAACACCATTGAATTCGACACGATGACAGGTGATGACTGATGTTTCATTTTGAATATCATCATATGGAAACTCGACAACACCGACCGCTGACACGCTTTCAAACAATATCGAAATAAGTAAGGAAAATTTTCTTTTTCAGCCCGGTTACAACCACGTTTTTAACTAGTTTGCATCGGCTTGAATTGGGTTAAACTAAATGAAAGTAACAAATAAATAATGTTGAAGATATACTCAGTCAGTAGCGTACCGACCGGGGGGAAGGGGGCGTTACGTCCCCCCTGCTTTTGGAATTTTCCTCCAAAGATAGAAAAATGTTACTTCTATCCATATTGTGACCCACTGCTTTGCGAACCGAATTATGTCCCTGCCAGTGAGAATATATAAAACGTATCCATCAGTTTTGCTACTACCGGACTAACAGAGTTAAAATTTAAGACGTATTTCCCTCAAAAACCATGGTCCGATTTTTGAAAACTGTAGTTTTTTCTTTTGTCTTCATTTTTATAAGTTATTAATTCACTTGCTCAAAAGTAACAGCAATACGTTTTTGAAACAGTTTTTTCAATTATCTCAGAAACTGAGGGAGATAGAAAGCTCTTTCAAACGTCATTTAATAAATGATGTAAAAATTAATGTTTCTGGTTGAATCTTCGAACTTCCAGAAGGCTTGTTCAGCACTGTCACGCTCTTACATAAAAAGACCTTTTTTCTTTAGTCCCATCTATAAACCTCGTATTTTTTGAGAAAGTAGTTCTTCGAATCAAACGCTTGCAGGGCCTATTTATATTACATTGAATGGCCTTTCAAGTAATAAAATAATTTTTTCCTAAAACACTTGCTTGGATAGGAAATGCAAAAAAAAAACGAAACGCTATCACACTGTTTCTGTGTATCAAATTGTAGGCACTTAACGTGCTAAGAAATATTTAATTTATATATATATTGACCATTGGCATAAGTATATCGTTTTATGCAAGGATCATATTGCTACATCGAAACTGGAGTTCATTAACTGTACAGTAAGTTGAAAACAGTGCAACAACTTAGAAATTGCCCTTATAGTTATGATAGCAAAAGCTAAACTAGTCGTTTTGTAGAGAATCAATTTCTGCATCGAATGATACGGCATTCAACACTTTTTGAAAATCTTCTGGTAAGGAAATACAAGTAAGATTTTTGAAAACTTTACAACTGGGTTTCGAAGTAAAAACTTAATATTTTAAAAGGAAAATTCAAAGTTCGAATTCGTAATCGACACGAAAAACTGCATCTATAAATGCATTTAGATCTATCGATCTCGACAAACAATTTTTGAAAATGATGAAAATAATATTTTTGTTTCTGTGTTTTTTTGCACAGTCTATGGTTTGAGGAAACGGAATGAAGAAAAAATTTGCATCGAATAAATAGAAAAATTTTATACTATAAAAGATCGTTTGAATACTTTTTTCGCGGCAGGGGGGGGCGATCCCCCGTACTCAAAATTCCAGGCTCCGTAGCCGCTTAAAAAATCTACGCCCCCCCCCCTCCTGCTATCAGTTGCTCGGTACGCCCCTGTAATCAGTCGAATAGTGGCATCTTCAAAATGTAGTCAGTAATATTGAACGATGAATTATTCCTTGAAGCATGTCAACCATAGAAACATCCAGATTTATACCTATTGTAGACAACTGGAACCACCGAGACAAACTCCTACTTGCTTGTTCGTCCGTTCTCCTCGTTCTAACAATAGCTTCGACGTTCGCTCGATTATGTACTAAGTAATAACCGAAATCAATCCTGACGTCGATAGGATCTCCAGCGACACTGGCTTTTCAATTAGTTCTGAGTGTGCAAATGCGATGAGTAGTCTCTTGTGGATCAAGTCGAACGTAGCAAAGATGACAAGTCATCGAACCTTATTGGTGTTAGTTATTGACATTCTCTTCTTCTCAGTAAACGATGCCATCACACTTGATTTGCCCCTATCGAACAATCTACGAAGATCGAAATCAATGAAGCAGTGAAGTCTCTTCCGATTATCTCGACATGTCAATCGCTCTTTTTTATAAACAATGACCTAAAAATCTATCCCATTAATGCTTTTCAGCAAACATTGTAGGCGAACACCAATCGAAATAGGAGACAGCGCACACAGCTACAATTATATTTCGATGGGGCGTAGAGCACCGGTTGAATAGAGTTCATTTTCAAGATAATTAATTCATTGTTTTCACGGAATTGAATTGTACTCAGAACAGTGCCAAGTCGGGCACTGCCCCTCTTTGGCCATGGATACAGTAACTGATGGGGGCAAAAGGCAACTCGGGATTTGTATCAATAGAGCAAAATTTGTGTACCATCTTCATGATTCATCATTTGAATTGCGACAGAAGACGAAATTTAACTAATTTACTATTCCTTGCTTACAGGAGCGCGCAGCTTCTGGACGGTGAACTTATTGTGGAGGCTCTAAACAAGATCGTCGCCTTTTTCCCGTTTCGATAAAGTAAAATCCAGATGAAAATGTTTTTTAATGTCTGTAAACGCGCGCGTTTATTTATATTAATTGCTAACGTAAGATTTTATTTTCAAACAATCGACGAATATGAGCCCGTCTCTTTTCTCTTCTCACACCTTTGTTTTCAGCATTCAACTATAGAACACAAGCGAAATCAATCCGTATTGTTCGTGTGCCTTGTAAAACTTCCCGGACAACATTATCTCTGTTACGTATCGAACAGTTTCCTGACCACCGATCGGTGTCATTGCATTTGGCAAATACTACTGCCTTTGCGACTGGTGAACTCGATCGGATGATTTCACCTGAGCCATGTTTGATCGTGTTTAAACCTAAACGAGAGAGTCGGCTCAAGTGAAATCTCAACGTTCTTCGACGAGTTGTACTCGTTGAAAACAGCCGATTCGACTCGATTCGCTCGTATTCAATAAAACATTATTGAGGGGACGGTTGATCACTCTGGAGATCTTCTCTTTCTCTCATAGGTACAACAATAGATGGGTCATTGCTTTCGAGATCGTTAACGGGTTGAAAAATCATTCGATCTCATAAATGTGGTTATTTAAGACAATGGACTGGTGGAAATTCACAAGATTTCACTTGTTTCATTTTTACAGTGAAATTTCGTCATAGGATAAAGTCTTTCGGGCAGAATTAAGACAGTAGAACTTCGCCACAACTAAACATGGAGGATTCGTTTGGACATGAAAGTCAACCGAAAGATTTCACGAATTCGGATTTAGATCGATGATGAACTTCGTCAATCGTTTATTCATATGGCACGATGATTCAATTGTTCAATTGAAAAATCTTCAAATCGCTTCGATCGACTGGAAGACAAAAGTTAAGATTTAGTCTAAAAAGGAAATCGGCTCGGCCGAACGGCAAAATAAATAATCGTCGAGCAATATCGACTAATAACGATGGACAAGAGCATATCTGCTCGTAAGATAAAGTACAGTGCAACAACAAGTGAAATTCTGCTCGGCGGCAGGCTCGCTGACGAATAGTTTCAATTGAAAATAAAGTTTTATTGAAAAATAAATAAAGAACAAGTTGAATGTTGAACCGAGAAAAGGTGTTTTCGTTGAGTGAACCGATTATTGACTAACGATATTGAGAAAATAAAGGGGAGAAAATGACTAATTTAGACGAAGAAACGAAGTTTTACTACGAACAGTGAACTAGATGACGAGGTGGAGAAGAAGAATCAGCTAAGCGTTGAAGAGATCATAAAGGGCTTCTAAAATAGTTGCACAAGCGCACGAATGAACTGAACATGAATGTGAACAAAAGCGGCCATCGGCATTGGTTAACTCCGGCACGCCTTTCCAGTGAGTGGAATTCAATAAATCGACTATTGACGACAGGATTTGTCTTACATGTTCTATTGTTTCGTCTGAAATCGCGCTATCATTCTGTTCGTTCGACCAATATAATTTCGCCCTAATGTAATAACCAGTTAACCATAGCCATTCGGGACCATTGTGATAATTAAAACCGTGCGCTCGATTATAATCATACGAATCATCATCGTAGACATAGTCACGCACATAGTTGTAATCACTTAAAATTCAACACAACGATTGTTTATTCATCTAGTTATTTAGTTTTCGCTTTAGTCATTTTACCTTGGATCAAGAGTTTTAATTCCGTATTTGGACAGAAGAATTCTCTCAGCTTGCTTCAATGCCAACCATATATGAGTTCTGTCGAACATTTGTGGAGCCTTTGTTCATGAAAGGAAAGTGATTTAGGTGAAATGTGTAAGTCGAACTGTGGCAACTTACAATGACAGCAGCGATGAGAAAATTAGGTCTCAACTGAAAATCAGTCCATTTGAGTGATGAATTGACAGTATCTTTGTATATTTGTGTTCTATGAACATACTCGGATGAATTCGACTCGTCGATCCAAAATTGTTTTTCGAAATTTTCATCGATTCGAGTTAACCAATCAGTTAAATACAAGGTTGTTGTTGACAAGCATCCTTGATCGGTACCGTTAAGAAAAAACAACGATTAAGAACTGATATTAGCGACGAGAAGCGAATCAATATTCATACCTGCCGGGGTCGATGTTTCGATTTGAACGAATTCGTAAGGATAATATCCTTGTCGATTCATGTCGATCAGCCAGGAGACCGTTGCTCGACACAATGCCACTAATTCTATAGGTGAACCGTCTCTGGCAGTGGCCGGGTGGCCTTTATTACCAGCTTTTTCGCTCGAACCCATTTTATTCATCCAAGTTGTGCAATTCCAACGGTTTCCACCGAATGGGAAACCCGTTTTCAGATCAATGCCAACATAATGGTTGAATCCGTCGTCGTTCATATTCGCATCTAAGTTACGTCCAGCCGCACGTTCTCGATATTTAATCGATCGAATGTGATTGTCGAGAATCTCACCGATCAGATCGTAGAGATGTTGATCATTGGAGCCATGCGATTCGAATGGCGAGTCGTCTGTTCTGTATAAACGCGAGACTTTATCGGAAAGAAGATCATGTCCACTGGGGACTAATTGAGTGTAACTTGATATTGAATACAACCACCACCAGACCGTGTCGTAACTATTGTAACGAGCTGTTTTACCGTCGGATATTATATTTGGAATAAGACTGTGACGAATCGATCCAGCATAGGATAATATGAGATAACGAGCTTCTTCGTGTCGACCGGTGAGTAGAAGGAGGGCGCGTAGGGATATGAATGTATTTCGAGACCAATTTCTCATCATTCCATCGTCAAAATACGGGAAAGCCGCCGCTAACGAGGGGATGTTTTGAATCGATTCGAATGTTAATTCATCTTTGGATTCGACCGGACGCGGTGGGCGAATATTTTCCGATAACGACGGCAAACGCGCATTGGGAACGAAGCTTATCAGTTGAATACTCGTCTGGCCCAATGAACGAACCCACGCCGACGACTGTCGAATGAACGAGCTCATCAATGAAGATCCATGCTCGACTAATATCTCGTGTGAACCTCTCATGATTAAATCGAAATAGATCGGAACCATCAAACGTGACAATGAACGAACATATTCAAAAGCATTGCCATACCATTCACCTAACTAATCACAACGAAACAATTATTTTCATGTTCCATTTGCTTTCTTTTCTTAAAACGGACAGCGGACACTGGAACAATTTATTTGCTCCCGCCTATTTACGAGTTCTATTCAAATTCCGAACCAAGAGACGAAACTCGGGTGATCTCTCTTTATAGACGATTTCCTTTTCTCGATTTCTAAGCCACAAAACTCGATGCTCTGCTTCTTCTTGATTCGTTAATTAAATTAGCGAAATCGAGTCGGTCGTCGAAGTAGTTCGTTTTCAATCGCTTTACATCGAGTGCACAATCGATCAATAGTCACTCTCAGATTCAACAGAATAACCATCGACTAATTCGTTATCTTTCTCGTGCAAGTTGAAAAAGACAAGAACAATTTAGAGGAAATCGAGAGAATCAGTCTGTTTCTCTCGAGTGGCTCGATGTTTAGTCGAGAGCTGATTTTTACCATCTTGACTTTTCTCTTATGTCGGTAACTCCAACGTCGGTATCGGGCTGGGAGTCTCATGAGAAACGAGTTCTACGAAGAGAAGAGTTCGCCACGCGACGAAATCCATTTTTCCTCTAAAGTTGTTTTTCTTGGGGGAAAAAAGAGCGCGATGAACTCAAACAATCTCACCCATCGTTTTTCTATTGATTTCGACCCAATGAACACGCCGACAAAGAATCGCTTTTCATTCGTATTTGTCTTCGTTTCCGACGGAATCAATCCGCGCAGATGCTGACAAGTTATCTTACGACGAGAGCCGAGAATTGGACGAGTGAGGTGAATATCGCACACGCTTCACAGAAACACATCCGCCTTTGCCGATGCAAATGACAAAGTGAGTCGAAGATCTTCCACAGAATTCGATTCTGTCTCGAATGTCCTTTCGTTGAACTGTCTTCGAAAGAATAAGGCTTAACATTCGACTCGTATCGAATCGTCCCTATGGCAAAAACAATTTCGAAACAGTTCTTCACTCAGCCTTTTCTTCCACAGTGGCATGAGCAAAGCCAATCTCTTCTCATTCGCCTTCTTCTCCACTGGTAAAACCAAGCCGACGAATGTTTCGTTCGATGCCGAGATGTCGAAATCATCGTTTGAGGCCGAATCAGAAGAGCGAATCAAGATAAATCACTGTCAATACTTGATTTTAACCCCACAAGTTTAGTCTCAACGTCTCACGTCAATATCACGCATTTTCTATCTCGTCGAACGAATATTGTCTATCGACGATTGTGGACAAAACGAAGTGAAGAAAAGAAAAGAACCGATAAAAACCTGTTTCGTATTTTTGTGCGCTTTGAGCCTATTGGAAATATAATCGATCAGCCAATTTCCTTGTTTCAAGTTGACAACGAATGGATGCTTGAGTTGATTGGACGATCTAATCTCGTCTAAGATTGACATTGGTCCTTGAAGGCCAGCATAAGGGAGAACTCCATAATCGGGTACGGTGTAAACGTCGAAGCCTTTGCCGTCGGATTTCTCTTCGTTGGACGTTCGATAAAGAACACGTTGAAGGTCGACCAATGTTAGCTGTTTGACGATCGTTTTTAACGGACTTCTTTCCGACGAGTATTGACTTAGGATTTGTTTTAAATAGATAACCGATTGGCGAATCTGTGGAAGCAAGGAGATTTGCAGGGCGATTATCGAACCTGGCCGGAATTCGTTGGTGAACTCAATCGTGCGAAAGCCGATGTAATCGGGAGAGTTCGGAGACTTCAGACGGATCGAACGAGCTTGCTCGATGAAAAGATTTTCCCGGAAGAATATTTTTGTTTGCTCGAGTCCATTTATGTAGTCTTTGGATCGTTGGAAGTGTCTGACGGGTTCTTTTTCCTGCGGATGGCTGATCGACGCTTCAAATAAGACGTTGTCGATAACGCCTTCGATCGACAGCGAATTGATGTATTCCCATTTTTCACTCGGTTGAAAAAACGACGTGTGACTAATCAATAAGACTGACCGGTGACTCTCTGGATTGTGCCGAGTCATTAACAATGCCGATGTACTCAGTTGATCGACCATCAACTGAAATGTAGAAGAAATTTCAATTTTCGAATTCAATATTCTCATCGAAAAACGCAGCAATTGAGCGTCGGCCGCTCCAACCTCGATTTTCGACTACGTTCTAGATCGAATTTCCGAGCGAACCGAGCCGAATGATGCCACAGTTCATGAGGAACGATCAGTTTATCAATAAAATCTTTACCGAACGACAATGAAAAGGCGACAAGACTCAATCTGTGACTGACGTACGTGTATCTTCTTCGATCTTGAACTTAGCTCGGTTTATCGTCCCACATTTCATTGAATATTCGTCGACGATTGACAAGTCAACTCTCATTTGACAGGGTTCTGGCAAGTGTTTGTTGCGGCGCGTTGTTCCTGTCTTTTCCTAGCTGTCAATCGGTATTTGTTTCTTTCCGCCGACAGAAATTAAGTTTCTCGGCTAGATGACAATGAGGTAGACAGACAATGTACAACTACAATAGTGAATACTGAGAAAGATAAGTCAGTCAGAATATCGAACTGATATCGGACGGTCCTATTAACTGACCGACACGCTTTGTTTCATTTTAAATCGAATGGATTCGTTCGATTGTTCTTTGTCGGATTCATGAACGGAGAAATCAAAAGCAAAAGACATCGTTTTCATTTCAATCGTTCGGTCGTTTCTGAAAGACATGTTTCATCATCGGTGCAACTCGTCAGTCCAGCTGTGTGTGATCGGGACAAATGCCTATCAACTAGTATCTCTCTCTCTCTCTCTCTCTTGAATATTCCTTTGAGATTGTCCTAGATGAGAAATGACTAAACTTAAGACCAGAACTCGGTTGAAAGGCAGGGCAGGGTTCGCGGTCGAATTCAAACAGCGTCGTTCTTTCGACGATTCGTCGAGTGAATGTAGAAATCACTGAAATAAGTATAACCTGAGTGAATCCTTGCTGAGCGAGATCGATGTGTAATTTATTCAAGGCTTTCTTTATTGCAACGATGGCCGTCTTTTCATTCGTTTGCTTGCTAAGATAGCCCCATTTCGGATAGAATCGATTTTCATGAACGACATCAATGTGGTGTGGAACTAATTCATCATAACCTCTAGTCGAGCCAGTTGAGCAGTGAGCCATGGCGACGCAAGCTGAGCGTGGAAGGACATCTTCCACGGATCGCCTTTCGATTTGACAAGGATTATCATGGGTTTGATCATAATACCAATAATAAGGCTCGACCGGCAACAGCTGACGACGATTGAATTGAACAAACGAACCGATTGGATTTCCTTCACTGACCAACGACGTCATTTGCGCTAGTTCATACGGGTCGAACGCTCGATGCGACTCTATTCAAACAGTTTAGATTGATGTTTCAGAGACAAACAAAGAGCAATGAAAGAGAGAAAGGTTGTCGATCGAGGAAAAGCGAGCGACGACACAAACCTTTGGTCAATGAGTTGATGCCGATTTGATTGATAAAGAGAGCGTCCGTTTTTGCATTGCCCGTTGAAAGTTCAGCATTAATGTAGAAATTGGGATTTATTTCTCTCGCGTAATCCATCATTTGCTGTGCAAACCACAAGGGCGTCGAGTGACAGTTATCGAGACGACACCCGTGGTATGTGTTGGCCACTAAACGTGTATACTCTTGCATGTAGTCATACAACGGTTGACAATCTTCGCGAGTTTTACCAAAACGGAGTTTTATCAAATCAGACCATTGGACAAGATCTCGACGCATGTAAGTTTCTTCGCCTGAAAATAAACAAATAGTTTTAGAACAGAGTTCACTCGATCGAATCGATTCGCGCTAGTCAACTCGTTAGCTAGTTGATACGTTCAAGTTGATTTCAATTGTTTTCGCTCATCAACTTATTCAGTGGCAAACGATCGTCAGCGAGACCCACCGGTGAAGCTCAGAAACAAATTCTCGTTCTCGTGCGTCTCCTCGTTCGGTGTTTAACAAATAAGACAAATGAATCGAAAGGAAAACTATCAAGGCACGACGTTCTCGCAGTCGGCATTGTATTCGATGGGCAAATGTTTTAGAGAGTTGGCACGAAAATCAAGGAAACAGATTTCAGATCGTCGATACTAACAAATGGGTAAAGAGAAAAACGTCGAACCTGGATCGGCAAAGTTTCTCAGCGGATCATCGTTAATAATCCATCCGTTGTGAGCCATAACATAGGATTGATAATGAAGATCATCTTCGATCAATTGATTGATTTCGTTCGGATGTTTGAATTCATCGTTCGGATAATGAAAATAGTTTCCGACGAAAGGCGTCGATGGCAAAGACAAGCTTTTATATTTGGGTCCATCATACGAGAAAAAATGGTAACGACACGAAGCGATACAATTGTCAATGGCCCGATTCAAATTGTCATCCAATCGTTTAAACAGTAAGTCATTTAAATGTTGGATCCGATCAGATAATGAAGAGCACGCCGCTTCGATCCATTCATCTTTAGACTTCAAATGCTCACGCTTATAGAAATAAAGCTTTTCAGCTAATTGAACATCGATGAAACTCTTCATTCGGCAATAATTCCCGTGGTCGATTCGGATTGAATCATCATTATCATCGAGAGGTCTTTCTGGAATGTCGTCGATTTTCGACAGATGCTCGCGAAAGCGGCCAACAAACAATGCCTTGTCGCAAATGTAATATTGCCAGAGGTCGTACCGGGGTAGCACCTCTTTCAATAAGTAATCGCGGATTATTGGCAAATGGTGTTCTTTTATTTCAGAAGGAATTCCGTTCGACAACAGTTTGCCTTCGCTCGCATCCCGAGTGAATTGCATCAAGATGGAGTCAAGAAGGACAGCGGGCTTCAAATGTGGAGAATTTATTAAATTGTAGGCCGACTCCGGATGATCTTTGAGCAGCGAACAATCATTTGCTGCGTGATTATAGACAAGATCAGTTATCGATAAAATTCTCCATTGCTTCGACATCATGTCGATCAGTGATTTCAATTCGTTGTGCGTCCCTCCGAATGCGTCATTCAACTTATGATGATCACTTATTGAGTATGAAGAATTCGATGCGCTATAAAGAGATTGAATCGGCGTAAAATGTATCATATTGTAACCTGAATGGCGCGCCACTTCAAGACGCGATGCCCATTCCGGCAGCGGACCCAACGATTTCGATAAGACTGATTGACACGTAATGCACTCTTGTTCGAGCACTTCACCGCTTCCATCGGGCCAAGTTAAATAAGCTTCGACTTGAACATAGCCTTGACCATTGGCTCTTTCCCGGCTCCTAATTTATTCGACAGGCACTTAGTTTTTTTCTCGTTCGAAGAACTTTCCAACTTACGTTGTTCCATCAATTGTGAAATAATAATGAAACGAACCGGATTTGCAACATGCCATTGACACATACCGATCATAATCATCATATTTGGCAGACGATGGACAAATCCATTTCAATTCTTCGTATTGATTCCGTTGAAATTTAGCGTTTTCATGGAGGCAAGCATTCGTAAATATTCGAACTTCTCTCCACGATAAACAAGCCGATAGAACCATTCGCAGAGTCCATCCTTTAATTAATATAGATTTATTTAGATTTGCATTCACAGTGTCTTCCTACGTGCGATTCAAACCTCGTTTTAATCGAAATAATTCTTCACTTTTATCTTCTCCTTCATTTAAAACTAATATTCGAATTTGTTCGTCATGAACAGTACACATTTAAATCGATTTTCAATACAGAAGTATAACCGGCCTAGTTTCTTTCCCTTCAATTCACTTCTAAACAAATAGGAGATTTGAAAAAAGCAATTTCATATCGAAAATAATCATAGTTATTAAAACTAGTATTTCTTTCTTTTGCTTTTCTCGTTTTCCATATAGTTTCTTGTCAACGAATAGGATGCTTCCATCTAGATGTCGCGCGAACACAATCTCTTGTTTCGCTAGAGTAAGTAAGAAGAAAGCCATCTAAATCCTGCGAACGTTTCCTTTCTGTGCTGTGTTTCAACGAAACTAAAATGCTCTTCATCGATAATCATTTTACTGCGACTTGCTACAATTTTTCTCCGTCACCATTCCGATAATCTCATCCGTAAATACGGTCTTAAATCGTGAAAGTAAGAACTCGTATTCGGTGTCGTAGTGCTATGCTCGTTATTACTGATGGACAGATTTCGTTTACGTACTATTTCAAAACCACGAAAGTTGTATTCAACGAAGTTTATGATGAAAATGCGGAACTGTTTTGCTTTTGACTTATCTGCACGGTATCTATTGAAAAAGCCTGCTTTCATTCGTTGTCGACATCATCTAAAGTTTGATTAAAGCTTTGAAAATAAGCCAACACGGCATTAAAGAGGAAGAAGATAGGTTGACCTGAATCGTTACTATATGTGTTCTCGAGGATTCTTCATCGAATGAGGAAAGAAATACGACGGTTAAGAATATTAGTGAACACATGAAATCTGAATCGTCGCATCCTATACTGAAGAAATATACAATAAATAACAAAATGAAACGAGACCAACAGAATCATTTAAATAGATGTCATTCAGACACGTCAAGAACACGACTTCACCCAATTTCTGATTCATTAAAATGGACGAATTCGAATATTTCTTTGTCCACCGAATGACAAATCATTGGAGTTCATTCTATATGCTAGTTTATCGGGGTACAACTCTTCCATCGACACCTGTTCACTCAGGCGTACTCATAGATAATATTGTCCCTCAGTTCGAGCTTTCAGGCTGCAACGTGATAAATAGTCGTCAGTTTTCACACGATGAATCTCTGTTGACGTTCAATATGAGAAGTGGGGAGAAATTTTCGACAAGTGTCGAATTCGTGATGCAACAAAAATGCATTGCTGTCAAGTGACGGCCCGACGAAATTGAATCTCAACTCACGAAACTTCCGTATAAAAGAATACTTGAGTCTTTTGCTGAACAAACTTTCCTCTTCAACATAGATTAGACTAGTTCGCTCGTTGTGACTATCTGTAGTTTCCATAATAGCTTCGTCGTGTCCGACTGCATCGGTATTGACCTAATATCCCATAGTTCTTTCTGTCCATTCCGTTGGCCAATCTGTTTCTCCTTTATTATCTCTCTAGTCTCTCTTCTATGTGAGCGCGTGTTAGATTCGGTACGTATGAAATTGTCCAATAAACATCATTATAAACCGAGCGGTAAACTAGAGCATCCATAGCTTGATATCAGAACATGTTTTCCATCAAACATGTTTATCGTTGCAATGATCAATTACGATAAAGTACGGTGTGTCAACGGGGTCTGTTTATCATCGTATTATTTCAGCAAGGTAAACATTATACTCGATGTGTTACGCGCTCTTTTTATCTGTGTGTGAATGAGGTTCGCAAGTGAGCATAGGCCGAATGATTTCCCATGCCGTCAAAATCGCCTAAGTTTTGATGATTTATCGCGATTTCAATAAAAGTTAACGATTGATCGTCAACTTTTTGAATAATTCAGATCTATCGCGATTAATCATCAATCATTTAGGAGTTTAAATGCATCGCGATTAATCGTCGATGTTTTAGTGAAGCAGATGTATCGTGAGAAATCATCGACTATATTAAGATTTATGATCGTTCGAAACTAACTTCAGATTGTCAGATGTTTTCATCGAAAACCTATGTTGAAGTTTTATGATAAGCTAGACTACAATTATCTGATTCATTAATTATCGTTTTAATCGGTTAGATAAACCAGAAAGAACTCGTTCAAATCTTCCTATGTAGTTGATATGCACCGCATTAAATGACATGATCTACGACGATGATTGGCTCGTGTCGCGAGTCTTCGACGAATTTCGTCACAGATTTCTTTTTCCCAATGGCTATACAAACGAAGATTAGTTTTCGATCTTTACACACACGGTTAGATTCTTTCAATCATTACAACTAATTTTCGAAGACGCGCGTAATCAGTTAACCGAGAATGAGATTATTCTCAGCTTCTTCTTTTCTCGTCTCGTTCATAGAAATTCTCACCTCTTATCAAAATCCATGAATTCCTTTTCACCCATAGAACTTGTAAAGTATTCATCGGTTTCGCCTTGCGGTATCAGAAGCCAGAGGCGGAAACGAATCTCATTAGTTCCATTCGATTCGGTTCGATTCAGATTGCGTTCGGCCAAGGGTAGATATGGGCGTGATTTGTGCTTTGCGCTTGTGAAAGCCACCCTTCGTTCACCCACACTCACCCTTAAACTACATTTTTCATTTCATCTTTTTAACATTACTTTTACGAGCACCTTGACCAGTAGATCCATTGTATTATTACAGAAATTGTCTTAGTAAAGTAGTGGAACACATTTTCGTATTAAAAACGCCTGAGGGGTGTCAATTTATTCCTGTGCTTCAATTTAAGAGTATGTCAAGTGAAAAATATATTTTGCGTTATTCACATTTACAAGTATCGATTATAAAAAATATTTATATTCAAAGCCAAATATAAATAACAGCGACTTTTCTTTAAAATATATTAATTTGTGACGACATGAGTTTTGCGCAAATTTAATTTTCATTTTTCAACATAAATCGATATCATTTGAATATATTTTAAACTAGCAGAAAAAATTACATCGATAATCTTTACAATTGCGGCTTCACTAGTAATCACATTTTCGTTGTTGTTACAAAGTTCTGCTCAATACATCTAGAAAGTCCAAAAGGGATGGATATGCAATAATAGTACAGTCGGTTTATCCTCGCTTCGTAACTGCACGATCATCTGTTCGAATCAGCTTCAGGTAATGTAGCAAAAGTTGGAACACGCTGACTGAGCATGGGGTTTGTCTAAAAGACGAATCACGTTGTCAGAGAACGTGAACAGACACGAAAGAGCCCTCTTCTGTAGACATCGAAAGTCTGCGAGAAAATTTAGTTTTCCTAGCCGTCTTTGTGAGAGAGAAGGCTAAGTTAGGCAACCGTAAATAAATCGCGATTTTAGTTGAAAATCGAAAAAATGATCTGTTAAAATCGCCACTTTGAATCGTTATATCACGACAAGCACTAACGATTAATCGCCCTAATATTCCGCGATAAAGTCATCGATTTTTAGCGATTTTGAGGACATGGGCTGAATATCAGAATTCGTGTTCTGATGGAGATGTTCTAGCAGAGGCAAATGCGATAGACGGTCTTCATCAAGCAAAGAAACTAACATCTACCATTGGCTCCTTCCGCATACTCCAATCTTGCAGTAAAAGACTTAGATAAACCGGCATTGAGAAGGTCGTTCGATAAAACTTGACAGATCAGTGTCGATGAAGGATAGAATCGGAAACCGTACGATTAGAGCCGAATTCGGTACCGGTGAAAATTTCATCGGTGGGGGGTCAAACTGAAACAAAACCCAATTTCACTGGTGTTCCCCCTGACACACCACCATGCGACAAACTGTGGCATGGTCTGCCCTGTTCAATGTTGTTGCACCGACAAAATGAGTTATTTGATGTGTTTCGTTGTCTAGTCAACAGTCGAACACAAAAGTGAATGAATGAACTTAGCTGATTTTACAGTATGTATTACAAAGATCGACAAAAAACATGTTGAGGGAAACAACGTCGAAAAAAGATGTCGCAAACTAAGGTCTTCATGTTCTGCATGAAAACTTCATTTTGCTTAAATGTGTTTGCAAGGCGAGAAAAGCAAAATAAAAAAAAGCAATGGAATATCATATTAGTGTTGAATTATTTGTGAAGATTTTGAAAATTATATGATGAATAATGGAGGAAAGCTTCACGTTTGAAAAATTTAACAGACGACCCATGGCGACTGATCCGACTGCAGATACCACTGGATCAAATCAGAAAACTAACGGATCCGATACGAATCCGTTGGAAGTTGCCTGGTTGACCGTGGTGTCTGTTGGAATACCAAGGATTCCGACAAGTTCCGACAGGATCCTGTTGGTATTCTTGGGATCTGATTGGGCAGCTTCGTCCTCGGCTATCATAGACGTTTGCCACTATATCTATCTAGAGATCGTGAGGTTTGACACAACAAGATTTATTATCTTTTTACATGAACAACATGTGATTAATTCGTCCGAATGATGACTATAACCTTTATTAATTAATGAAAAGCTCACGTAGTTTTTCATGAAAGGGCTTCGGCCTCTTGTTAGGTAGACGGGACTGGTACGAATAAGTCGATGATTAAAATTAGCAATAGAAAAAATGATAAACGTGCAGTTCGAAAGGGTGGTTTTAATAAATATGGAACGAAAGAAAATAAATATTGTTCCGTGTTGACATCTTCAAATTTTCGACATTTCGTTCTTCTATTTGTTTTCCTTCGACAAAAATTACTCGACATTTATTTTCCGTCAAATTTTCCTTCGGTCTTTTGCCATCCGATTGATTTTACGTGTGTGACGCTTCTGTCGAGAGAGCGAATGACGAAACGGACGGCATTGTGTTACTACTACTTTGACATGTATTTATTCGAATAAATTAGTTAAAGGCATGCAGCAACTACATTTAGTTGAACGCTTTTCTACGGAAGAAAACAATGAAAAGATTGAGTTTCGAACATCTAGAGTGAGTAAACGACGTGGATTTCGATTAAGTTCAACTATAAGAAACGAATCATTAACGGGTGGATTTGTGAAAAATAATAAATGCGTGTTTATATCACTTTCGCGCTTGATCAACATGAGAGAGTTTAGTATGAATAGTTCCAACAGTTGAGTAAGTTTGAGTCGCAGATCGATGTGGCGTACGGTTTTCGTTGAGGTCGTTCGTTTGGCTGAGGCTGATGAAAATTTGATGCTTGATTAAAATCTTGTTTGCCGAGGGCAAGGGACAGACCCGTGATAATAGTGCGAATATCATCCAACGTTTGTTTTCTATTCGGCTGGTTGATTGAGTTTTGAAAATGGGGAATGGGGAGATCGAGATGCTGCTCATCGATAGAGAATTCGTTGGTGTTCGTGAAGGAACTAATATTTTCATTGAATAGATTCTTCGATAGGTAATCTCGGCTGGGTGGCGACGTTCGATTGTGCTTGCCGGCAAGGTTTGGCTGTCGACGAGGGTGGTTCTTTTTCAAAAGGACTTCTCCAATCATATGATAGGTCGAGTCGATAGACGAGTGCCCAATCGGGATGCTTCGGTATTGGCAATCGATTAATTTATACAAATAGTCCAGTGATTGATTATACTTGCTTCGCTTGAGACAAATCGTGGCTAAAGCCCGATAGATGTTTTCGAGGGACGGATCGTCGATCGATTTTGCTTCGGATTCATGATTTAAGAGTGCGAGTAAGTATTTAAAAGATTCGTTGAAGTTCCCCTTTTCGAAACAAATACTAGCCAAGATGAAGAGACCGTCTTTGCTAGTCGAATGTCTACTCGGGCGTCTTCCGTTCGATCGGCCAAGACGCGCTTTAAAGTAATGATATGATTGTTCTAAATGACGCTTTTCGAAATAGATATTTTCGATGATTTTGTTTTTGTCGGTTGATCGATCACCGAATGTTTCGTCGTTACTGAGTTCACCGTAGATTCGTAACTGTTCATCGAACGAACCCTTTTTCGCATAGACTTTCCCGATCGAATGATAAACATAGTCGATACTCGAATGATCGTTGGGCCTGTTTTGGAGATAACAATCGAGCAAACGACGATAGTAGAACAGCGATTGAGGTAATTGATGCTTCTTGTAATAAATTTTCGCTACTTTCTTATAAACGTGAATCAATGAAAAGTCCTCTTTCAGTTTCGTTTTTGATTCAATGTCGAGCGAGTTTAGATAATGGTGCAATGATCGATCAAGATCGTGTTGCCTGTACGAACAATCGGCCAGTGCCACATGGCTCTCGTTTAGAGAGCTGTTGGAGAACTGTTTCGTTTCTAACTGACTTTGAAGAACTTTGCTAAAATAAAGGTACGCATTTCGGTAATCCGTTTTCTTGAAATAGACGTCTCCGATAGCCTTGTACGTGCCGATCACAGATCGATGATTCGGCAGCAATGTTTTCAGTTGATTCTCCAACAACTTCTCCAAGTTAACTAAGGCCTTGTCGAGATCGCCTTGTTTCGAATATAAATCGGCGAAATTCTTAAACGAATCTCCGATGTCCGGATGATTATTGGGTAAAGTCTCCGACTGGTATTGTTGCGCTTTCTCAAAATATTCTAAAGCTCGATCGTAGTTATTCTGATTGAGGTAAACTGAGCCGAGTTGCTGGTAGGTCGAGGCGACATCCGGATGATTCGGCGGAAGATCCTTCAATTGATAGTCCAGGGCTTTGCCGAACATTTCCATCGACTTGCCCCTGTCGTCAATCTTATCATAGATCTTTGCCATCTGAGTAAATGTCGTCGACATCAACGCCGGTTCGTCTCCCGACTGATATTCAAGAGATTTCTCGGTGTACCCCAACGCCGCTTGGTAGTTTCCCATGTTAAAATGAATATCTGATAAATCGGAGTAGATTTTCGATTGAGTTTCGTTGCTGGTGCCTTTCACAGCCATCGCTTTGTCTAAATATTCCAAAGCATTGAGATGATTGGCTTGATTCGAGCTGATCGAACTCAGCTCGATGTAACACGAAGACAACAACTCATGATCCGAATAAGATGGATTGCTGCGCAGGATTTCTATTGCTTTATTCAAGTTTTCCAGGGCGAAATCAAAGTTTCCTTGTTTAACATTCACCTGAGAGAGCCCGTGATAAGAATAGGCCAGCTCCAGATCATTTTTTGAAACCTTTCTTTCTATGACTTGCTTGAAATGCTTTTCGGCATTGTCGTATTGATGCATGTCAGTTAGATAATTTCCAATCGAAATAAAATGATTCTGTCCGGCGAGATTCGTCTTCAGGGACGACGAGAAATCTTCGACCTGTTTGTCATCGAATGAGCACAGGTTTAATTTAGCGATCCAAAGCTTCCGCTCGTCGTCACGAGAGACATTCTCGATTCGGAATACGGTGCAAAGCATGAAAAGTATTTCTTCCTCGTCGGGAAAGTCACTATGACGCTTTATGTCAGCGTAAGGTCGTGTTAAAAGATTAACATTAACGGTTATTTCCAATAGTATCGAGGTTAACTCATCGTTGGGTGGCGGGCTACCCGTCGCGAATTCTAAAGCTTTCTTTCGATTTCGACTCGTAGACAGGAAAGAACTTGTTGAAATCAAATCGCCTTTACCCGATTTCAGCCGATTCACTTCATCTTTGCTGATCAACTGTCCTCGATAAACCTCGATCGTCGCCGTTTTCAGTTGTTTAAAAAACAATTTCTGCTCTTCGCCTAATTGTTCATTGAGATCTCTAATAAAGTCTTCGAACGGAATGATATTGCTGACATCTTGCGTTCGCAATGCTTTATTCAAAATTTTGTAAATGCACGATTCTTTCGTGTACCAACGAATGGCGTCTTCTTTTCTGTATTCTTCATCGAATTCAACTAGCGCCTTTGCGTCCTTCTCGTCCGCTGGCTTAAAGTATTCATAAAGCGGCTTGACGTCGAAGTTAACCGATTCTTCATTGTCTAGCATCCGTTCAATTAGTATATAATACATTGCGAATTCACTGTTTAACGATTTGTGTCGACTTTTCCTATCGGTCGACGAATAAACGCACGTACTTAGACGTTCGGCATGCTCCTCCAATTTCTTCTCGCCATTCGATTCTGGGCGATTTCCGTCCATCAATACAATAATACTGATCCACAACTTGCAATGTCGGTAAATTGAAATATTCCAACAGTAACTAAATGAAAAGAAAGACGAGTTGTTTCAATTAGATTTTTCTTTGCTGTTAGTCTTGCTCGAGCTTCATGTCGAATAAGTTTTCACGCAACAACGAGTGAATAGCTGTGCTCGTTCAATGTGACGGAAGATTTCATGGAACTGGCATTGTTAAAATCTTACATGAGACAGCAGAGCCGCACACCGACACTGACCACGGGCAAAACCTCGCTCAACGTCGGTATCTATGTAAACATTTTCAATCAACACTGCCGTCGACGAAGCTCTCAAGACGTATGCTTCAAGTCTTGTTTAGCCTACAGAAAAGCTTCTAAAACCGGCACCGAGTTCGAACTTCGGCCTCGGTTCTATGGCCAGCTGAGAGTAAAACTGTGGTCAATTTTGAAGCATAGGTCATAACAACTTTGACGACATCCAGTTCGTCAAATAAGCTTATCCGGAAAATTAGCTGGTAAAAGAACTTGACGAGCCTCTTGTTTTCACGGTGAAGCGTTTCTTTTCCGGAAGCGTGACCAAATCTTACAATCAGTGTCGATGCATGCCTCGTTTTCATCGTGCTGTCCTCATATCGATCATTTCAGTTGGGCAACCGTTGAAAAAGTGGCAAACGTCGCTGACAGTTTTTCATAGTCGCGCAATCTTCGAACGTGAACTCAACGACTTATGAAAGTAGGAGCAAAGTTTTCTCGGTGAATACCTGTTTTCTTAATAGAACAACAAGTATTCGTCGATCGAAATAAGCCTAATATAATTTTACTTCCGCGCTTCGAGTAAGCTCGAACGCTTTCATGCTTGCTCAAAGATTCCAGTTTTCAAGCAAAGCGTCTCCCAACAGATCTTAGAACGTACGTGAAAAATCAAAGTCGACACTCTATTCAGCTCGATTAGTTGACTTGTGCTCGCTAGGCTCTCTGCCACCGATGAGCCGTACAAAAAAATGATGAAATTAACTGGTTACACGCGACTTTGATCAGCTTTAAACTTTAAGATTAAAGTTTAAAGTAACTTAAAGTCGTTTTAAATTGTTTTATCTTTCATCGTTTTTTGTCGCCTTATCGGTTGCAGAGGGTTCAGCGATGATCAGTCAACTAGTTCGGGCAGTGGAAAGCATAAACAGAAAATTCACTTAACTTTAACCTTGAGAGTTAAAGTAAAACTACTGTAGCGTCGCATGCAAAGTCAAGTGAAAGTGCCACCACTTGTCATAATCGCTGTTTATTTATCCTTTCATTCGACATCAATCATGCTTCATGTTTCGTCTCTTTCTCCTGCTCGTCAATTTCAATGAAAAATAAGATTATCCCAGTAACGAAAGCGAAATGAGTCCTTCGACGATTCCCCACTCAAATCAAATAAAAGCACAATATCGATCGAGTTTTTAAAATCGTTCGCAACCTTCTTTTCCTCGCTTTTCTTACCAACTCAACTCCATTTTCTTAACCGACAATCCTTGACAATACCGGCCACCGATCATCCTCCCGCTACACCAGATACTGTGGACAAAGCTTACATTCCCATTTTATACATGCGGGTCTTATAAGACAACAGTCAAACATACGCTCTTTGTTCACATCGCAGTACAATACTAAATTTACTCTGTAGCGATTATCGAGTACTGCGAGTTAATTGTGAAAATAAGAACGAAAACTCATTGCATAACTACACATGGGTGTGATGAATGGCACGTGGACGAGTCAAGGATTTTTTCTCGCGCAATATACTTAAATAACGAACGTTGATCAATAAAACATGATCTTTTCCAATTATTGTATATTGCTTATCTGTTGTGCGTTGCCAAGTGCAACTTCAACAGAAGATCTGAAAGTTTATCAGTCGTTGACGGTCGATCCTTTGCCGGAAGATTTTCCGTCACTTTTTCAAATGCAATGTCGTCAAGCGAAGTTTCTTTTGCGTGACCCTACTTTTGATTCTCCGAAAAAACTGATTGAAAAATCTCGAAACCATCCATTGACCTTGAAAATGGAACACGGATCATAAATCTCGTTCTCCTCCTAGTTTAATGACTGTTGAAAAGAAACGAAGCGTGTTTAGTCACATTCATTGACAAGAGAGGATCTTGAATCAAAGCAGCACGGAGAATTCGAATCGCCGTCAAAAACTACGCCGACATAGATGGATGCTCGGCAAAGCGTTTTCCCCTAGGAAAGTTCTCCATGGTGGTCTCGCCTATTACTCTACTCATTTCTATTTCTAGGTGACAGTTCACCGCTATTTGAAATATCCGTGCTACTTTGGCTAAAGATTCTGTCTCGCTAATGAATTTCACCAAACACGCTCCGTGTCTTTTCAACAATAATTAAATTGACAAGCAAACGGAACCTACGATTCATGTTCCATTTCCAAAGTCAATTGTTCGGTTCGAGATTTTTCAGGATGATGTCGGCCAATCAACACTGAACTATCTATCAAGAAAAGATTCACCATGAGTTATTTTGATTTTCTCGGACTAGTCTCAAAATACTTAATTCAAATCTACGGAACACTACTCTTGCCTAGTTTTCTAATTACTGTATTCGACGGGAACAAACCTATTACGAATCAACTGTTAGACGCCACTGCTAGTATATATGGCACAGAGAGCAGCCAAGTGCTCGCCGTGTTGAAACCTATCGACGTACGTCGTTTCTTCAATGAAATCTCATAAAAACATCGGTGAACAGACTCATGATCTTATGCGTGCAACCCCCACCCCCTCTCACTGCTGACTTCTGATTTCGACCGTAGGTCTCTGTGCTGCCGAGAACTCGCTAAAATCAGTTTTGAACGTGTAAAGACGAATTAGAAGAAAAGGAGTCGGCCGATGCTAGTGTTGACTATTTGCATGATCTATTGAAATGGAAACATGCACAGGTCGAGCCGAAGAATGAACAAAGGGCGAAGCAAGATTGGACGGAGTTAGTAAAGAAATTGAAAACAAATGGTTGAACTGACCTGCGTTAGTTAATCGAATCGAATCTGCTTGCTGGTCTGAAAAACGAAAGAATGAATAAAATATAGAGAAGCTGAAATGAAGATCAGTGATTCGAAGAAACTTGTACTATTGATGGTTGTATTGACTGATCTATTCTCTGAGTTCTACTCAATGAGTTGAATTAAACCTGAATTTTGCGGTCTCACAAAGGCAAAGCTTGATGAAGGATAAAGACGAGGTGAAAATAGCTTCTCGAGAGATGACGACGAATACACGTCGACATGCGTGTCTCGAAACAGAAATCATGCTCGAGAGACTTCAGAATGGGAATATTCGAGTGTAAAATGTCATATTCCAATATTCGAATGCAGCATTTCGATGTTTGCTGGTAGAAATTCGAATTTAACTCAGCATCGATATCTATTGCGGAACAGAGACGTGCGTACAGTTTGCGAGGAGAGAAAGATTGCGCGTTCGATTATCGATGTTAATATAATGAAGTGCGACGCATCATTGATCTTGAATAATTGAAACGAGGCCGTTTCTATCGTCGTTAAGCTATTTTGGATCGATAAATAGTGTTGACGAGTGACGTGTCCTTTGTTGTTTATTTTCTGCCGACTGCTTTGTCTCATTTAATTTCTCGTGTTGATAATATGAGCAGCATTCGACGCGCTTCACGTCCTTCAAACAAATCAACGATGAAAAGCAAGACGCACGACCCCTTCTCGATGGGCAGGAATAGCTTCGATCACCGAAAATTCTAAGATACAAATGATCACAGAAAAACAGATCCATTCGATCACCGAATTTTTCGTATGTCACCCAAAATATATTTTTTTCAAAATAATTAAGTTGAGAAAAAAGAAATTATAGGCAAGGTATAAGTCATGAGATTTATCGCAATATCCGTTTATTACCATAAAGTGTTTTTATTTTCCTGGGACGTCCTTTTGGGATTCTTTTGCCTAGTTGACGAGAACGTGCCTTATCGTTGACTTGGCACAAATTGAATAGATATGCTAGACCAGCTGAGTGTTTGCACGAACAGACTTCGAGTAAGTTATTGTGTTTATATAACATAGAGAAGGGCAGGAAAAATGACGAAACGTAACTGTTACTGACTACGGAGGAAAGAGATGATGCAACGTTGTAACGTTTCAAAGGAATTTGCCGATCAAATGTATCTGTTTTGTGTGATCATTTGTATCTTAACAGTTTTGGTGATCAAAGCTATCGGAAAACGCGTTCGGCGATCAGAACTAGCTAATTGTGGTGATCAAAACACGGGTTCCTCCCACTCGATCGTGTCCGTGTCGAGACAGTGACTTGGTTGAGACTGAATCTTCATTTGAACTGATGCGAGAAAGGGAAGACAGAGCTCCGCCTTCAAGTTGATTGTCACCGAGGCAGAAAATCAAGCGCGACCAAACCAATCAAAAGCACAACTGGTTGCTTTTCTCGGCACTGACTCTCATTTATGAGTTTAGAACAAATCTCGAGATCGGGCATCGTTCGACGTTGTCGTTGTTCTCATCGACTTGGTCAACGTACGATGGGTGATAAGAAGACAAGACAAGAGATGTTTTCTTCTTTTTTCTATGTATAGTTAATTGACACGAGCAGCTTCTGTCCTAATCGATCATAGATCGAATCGAATGTTAGCTTGATGCGATTCGTCGGTCCTCCATTCAGGTTTAGTCGAAGACAAATGACAGATGCGACCGTTTTATTCTAAATCGAATTGCAATCGACGTTGGCAAGTTACTAGTTAGAGAAACATATCGATTATGATTTGAGCGTGCGAATACCCTCGTGAAAAAGATCTGTTGTGTAAATGAAATATTGAAGTCGATGTAGTTAATCCGACAAGGACATGTACCCAACGGTTGAGATATCTATCAGGACAACGAACCTATTTGTTTGTTGGACGTTGTTTCATAAAATGACTCTCTCTCTCTTACCGCTTTTATCTGTCACGTCACTCATTCATTTCCTTCATCAATAAACACCTTGTCACCGTTGATACTTCACATAACCAACGTTTGTTTCCATTTTCCTGTCGCACCCCAACTCGTCTATCCGGCTGATCGACAGGCGCCTTTCTTTTTCTTCTTAAAACAAACCGACTATAGTCCGATGACGACGAACAAAAACCACGAGGGACGTTTCGGGCACTCGATTTTTCGGTGAATCACTCTTCCACGTTGTTTTGTTCGATTGTTGATTTTCATCTCAGCCGGAGAAGTTTAAAGGAAAACTGTCCGACAACCGATTCGATGAGTTTCTCTCGTTTTTTCTTGTGTTAACTCGAGCAATTCACGACTCGATCTCTCATTTGTTTGATCTCGATGAACATCAATGAGTCATCTAGAGAATGAGACGGCATCATCATTTAACGATGCAAAATCACGAAAAGCGAATGCATTAATGATCGAATTAGAGAATTGAACGCAATCCATTTTCAATGAACATGTCGACCTCTGTCGGGCCGGTCATTCGAGTGAAGAATTGTCTTTGTTTCAGAATAAACACCGGCTCTCAATATCACTATCGACCATCTTGTTGACGAAGACGTCATTCCATTGATCAATGGCTGCAATTATTGAGCATGTTTCGTTCTGGTCGAGTTGGTTTTCTCAGCTCGAAGACGATTCTCGTGTTCGCTTCATTTCAACGTTCAGCGTCGCGTCCACCGTCACCGTTCATACTCGAGTTCGTTGATCGACATTAATTGTCGTCTCGGTCACCGGTTTCATTGATCAATTTTAATCTCACGCTTATCTTTAGCACGATAGCTGTCATCATAATACGCAGATTTCATTAGCGACCGATCGAACGAACGAAGAGCCGAGAAGAACTTGATTCAGAGTCGATTAACAGAGCCTCTGATTGACATGAAACGAATGCCAACCGAACGTAACGTTAAGATTAATGGCGAGCGCGAGAAAAATAGATTTTCTCGGCAGGTAGCTGACCTATCTTAGTTCTAGAGGAAAACGCAATCTCACGATGGACATCAACTAATCATTGAAACGTTCCATTTATTCCGCATCGCAATTCAAACCAATGAAGCGTGAGAAAAGTGATTGTTTATTTTCAAAAAGAAGTTTACAACAAACAAACGCAAAACGTCTTTCTACTTGTTTGCTCGTGGGTGACTGTTTGCACTTATTTGTTTGTTCTTATTTTGTTGTTCCAATAGACTGCCGTTGCTGAGAACATGCGAACGTTGTTGACTTGGCATATTGGCTTGTCGTTTGATTCGAACCTGATCGGATTGATCTTCTCAGGCTCAGAGAACAATATTCATCCGTCCACTTCGTTTATCTTCGTCGATGGAACGGCGTCACGTAAAGCGAGACAAACGAAGTCGATGTTGTTTTACAATGGTTTTCTTGTTTAATCCAATTGAGACAGATCGACATACATACATATACATAGATATGCGTGCGCATATAGATAGACATATAGATAGACACACACATAGACGTGCGACCTTCATGCGAACATCATTCGACTAAACAAACATAATTAATCAAGAGGAAAAAAGGAAACAAACAGCTAATAATAATAGTAACAATAATGATAATAATAATAATAATAGGAACTCGAGTTATGCTTATCGTTTATTTCCACGTCGTCTTTTTCTATGATTAGTTGGTTCTAGATGAATCAGCAAACATTGTCGTTTCTTTTTCTTCTACCGTTCGTTGAGACTCATGGGAGAACGATTGTGTATATAAAGAGGCAGAAAAGAGCAGCGTAGAAATGCTAGTCGATATATAATCGTATCTCGGATCGAGTTCGTTGAATACAATTGTGGATAAGAGAGAAGCAAGCGGCCAGCCGATTAGAGAAACATGGGAATATTGAAAGGAAGAGAGAGCGCACTAACGCATATTGAACAATCGAAAACGGCGTTTCTGGCGACATTGTCCGAAGTGGAGCAAGGCCCGTCGACACACACCATGCCGCCCAAGGATCATTACATGCTGAAATTCAAACGAGAAACGATTCGCAATTTAAAAGGATGCGTCTACGAAACAATGAAACAATACTCGTACGAACAACTAGGTAAATAGATTTCGATGTGCCGAGAGAGAGAGAGAAATTTATCCGTATGATTTTTATTTCTAATAATTAACCTGAAACCAGGTGAAAGTATTCCAGCATTTATCAACAATCAAGAAATGGATGATTCTCAAACGGCGTTATTTCATCCAACGAAACCTCCCATACCGACAGTCGGCCATCAATACGTTGCTTGTATTTACGAGGACCTTAAAATAATCGATTGTCTTATTGAAATTGACTGGAGTGAAGTCGACGAATTGGTTAAAGTGGCGAACGCAAGACGGAAATCAGTCGTCTAAACATTTTGTCTTCGCCGGTATTTTCTTCAAAGTTTTCTTCTCTTCTCTCTCTTTTCTTATTTAAACCTGTTTAAGCCTTTTCATCTTTTATGATATTCCCTGTTTTTGAATGAATATTCTCATTTATTTAAGAAATAAATAACATTTAATAATATTATTATTATCGAATATGTTTCTCTATAATCACTTGAACCATCCGATTTACATCCAGTAGGAACAGTTGTTGTTGTTGTTGTCGTCGTCGTCGTCGTCGTTGTAGTCGTCATCGTTGTTGTCGTCGTCATCGTCGTTGGATTAGTTGTCAGTGTTTGAGTTGTTTGTTCTCCCGGATAAGTTGTGGTTATCGAAGTTGTTGTTGTTATTGAAGAGGAACCGATTGTTTCTTTTAAAACGAGAAAACGTCTTTTACGTTGATTCGAGAATAATCTATAGAATTCAATGAGACCTGTCGGCATCGGATTCGTTGTTGTTGAAGTGATCTGCTGTGGACATGTGTCACCGAACACGACTGCGTCTGGTGGACAAAAACAGACAAATCTTGAATGGTTGCCATGCGTTACAAAATAGGTGGGGTCTTCCGAACAAAAAGCATTTTGATGGCCGCAAATATTATCTCGTTGGCATATTCCTATGAAGAGTTGAATAGTTGCAGTGAAAATCAAATGTAAAAATGGTTATTTAAAAACAAACGACAAGGAGCGTTGGTCGTCGACTCTCCATCTGGACAAGAACACTTGACAAGATTCGAACTTATCGGGAAACAATCGTATCCATTTGATGGAATAAAAGCTCCGGTTAGATCACACATTTCGCATTCTATGAAGACGATAGCATAATCGTTCGCCTGAATAAACGACTGACGGTTCAGTGTTTCGATCGAAGAACTTTACCTTGATAAATAATCGGATTCGAATAGAGAAATTCTATTAGTAAAAAGGAAAGAAAACAAGTTGTTCTCATGTCGTTCGTTGAGTTATTGATACTGGAAAAAGCTTTTTTTCACGATCACTTTAATATATTTGGGGCAGATGCGTTTTTTCTCACCTATCTATGATTCATTTCGTTGCGTCGTTTTCTTCTGTTTCAACAAAACTTGACCGATAAAAACAAAATCATTGCGACGACAAAGAGTTATCTTGAATCGAGAAGAGCCCGCTCTGGAAATTCATCGTCGGAGAGACCCGCTTCAACGAATGCAGCTTTTCACTCAAGTCACAGCGATGGAGCGAATGTCCGACACGAGATTTTCAACGAACCAGCGGCAACTTGTTTCGTTGTTTTTCCTCTTCATCGTTTGATCGACTGGTTAACGCAATTAATTGAGGTCGTCGATGAGCAGATCGAATCGAAAGAGTTTCGTTTCTTTTAAAAGTACACCGAGACGAGCATAGAGAAGAGAGAACTCGCTCCGCATCCAAATTTTTTGTGTGAAATCGATCGTCGGAGGAGCACTGAGTTTGTCTTTCGAATTACTAATGACGACCGGTCGCGAAACTAGTGTTAGTGATTGAAATCGAACTCACTTTCATTTGTCTTTGTCAATAAGATGGAAGGTCGCACCGATCTCTGAACAAGAATAGATTTGTGTGGATTCGACTAAATAGAACACGGGATTCAGTTGCGAATCAGTCGACCGATCTCGATTCGAGGAAAGGAATTCTGTGGTTGAAATTCAAAGACAGAAGTGAACACTAACGAACGCGTACGAACCGATTCGTTTAGTCCGACAGTGAAGTGGGAGAGGGAGCGGTGGAACGTTGAGTATTTCTTCTTGTCGTGTCAATGTGTCGGGCTTTGTCTAAATGTCGACGAGTCGTCGTCGTTGAACGAGGCCAAAACGTGCTGCGTCCTTAAATCGAGTCGAAAGCTCGCAGCCCTGTGCCGTCAGTTCACACGTATTCTCTGCTCTTGTTTTCGAAGAACGAGCCACCCTCACGATCACTTTAACGTCTGCTGAGAATTTTCTATCTGTTGACCACTATTGACCAGGAGTAAGTGTCGCTCGAAAAAAATAGATTTGGAATGGGAAACGTCTATTTCCATCGAAATGAAGCTTTTCTTTTCTTTTCTTTTCACGATTTGATTTGGTTTGGTTTGCTTGTAAATAGATGTCATCAGATCTTAACTAGCAGTGAAACCGACCGGGATTTGTTCTGGTTTGTTCTCAAGATTAAAATGAAACAAACTTGAGAGCTAGGATATGGAAGCGCGTTCATCGTTTTCAACCATTTCAAAATATGTAAGTTAGGAGTCGTCTCTGCGAGGAAAGGAAATTTCTTTGTGTTTCTTGCTTTCCCCCTCATTTTCAACGCATAAAAATCGAAAATACAGCAAGACGACTTATCTAGACGGTGGTGCACGAACTGTTCTGTGACTGACTACTCATTTCGACAGACTCTTGATTGTCGCGGTGGATCGACGAAAAAGAACAACGACACACGTGACTATTGACATTATTTAGATACAAACAGCACACGTCATTTATCTTGCTAATCATAATACAATAGATCATGTCTAATCATCAATCGGACAAATTTTCAGTAGAAGATTTACAACTAACCAATGCTTATTCCAAAATCCAGTCCATGCTCGAAATCCGTCCGATTGCACGTCATTTGGTTTTAACGAAATGCCGCAAATGTTGACTTTTCCTTTACTGCTCTCTGCTGCTCAACTTAGACGAATGAGTAGAATAATCAATTCGATACAAAGTCGCTTGTTGACAGTTTGTCAGACAATCTCTTGAATACAATTGGCGACACAATCTTTAGCAACGCTCAGTCATTTTACATGTCGACGACGCTCCATATCGGTCAAGTCATATTTTTGTTCACAATTTTAAAAAAAGGGAAGCGCAGAGATGAACGTCGTTTTCCTATTTAGACAATCCAAACTGATTTGAGTCGCTGGTTGAGTGAGAATCCCACGTAAGAGCATCAGTCAAATGTTTCTTAGCGTCGACTTGACTATATTTTCGAAAGTATTTCTTTGTTCTTCTATTCATTCTCGTCCTGGCAGTCTAGTCTCGACGGCGTCTACGGACAAAATCTGTGAGCAGAGACGACGGACATCGTCGGCAAAACACAACGTCCGTCGCCGCTCACTTTTTTCCGAAGTTCCAAATTGCTTTAATCATCAGATGAAACCGATGCCGACGATTTGCTTAAGAGTCGACATGGACCACCGATTCGGTTACTTTGTCCGATCGAAGAACAAACGAAGTCAACACTGATTTCAATGTAACCTTCAACTCAATCGATCGACATAGCCGATGAAAATATTTGGAATGCCGACTGGACCGAATAGGATTGTTGTTAATTAAGATTGAGTACTCATCTGTGTAAACACGGAGAACAATAATTCATTGGAAAACTATCCTTGTTTATAGTTAACATGATTCATATCGGGGGAGACAAGTCGAAGCAACAGTCTGATTGACATTTGTTTATTACTGCGTCAACAACATATCGGTCGATTAGCCCGTTTCTTTCCTTCGACCTAGAGAACAGCGGATTCGAGTTAAATGTGCCGCCGTCCACATCGATCATATTCACGTGAAACCTTATTGATTTCAATTTAATTGGAATGCATTGCTCGTCACGTTGATTAACGTGTCGTTGATCGGTTCCACTCGAGAAGCGTTATTCGATTGCGGTGCCGATCGTCCTCTCCCTTTCTTTTGTTCTTTCCCTCGGAATAAGTCAACGAAGAGTTGGAAACAACTTTAGCTTGGATGATTAGTTGTGAAAGGCTTCACGAGATGCCCGTGCCACATTTGTCTCCGCGTCGACTTTGATTTAGTCGAGAGAACGCTTTCAATGCGACAGTTCGTCGATTAACTTTCCGTGTTTCACGTTCGAGAGAAAAGCAAAGGAAACGCCTTGTAATTCTCATCAAGAGAACATTGTCCTTCCATCGAGAAATCTTTCTCTTCGATGATGTGTTTGCTCACTCGAAGTTTGACGCTTGTGCGTTCTCTTCTCGTCTCTCGGTTGGCAGTCGTTGCAACAAGTCGCTTCTCAGTCATCGAATATCTAACAATACGTTCGATCGATGGCTAAAAGAATTCAGCTGCATTAGAAATGGCTCGGCAGTATCCTTACTGACTTGGCTGCTCTTCCTAGAAGACGAACATGTTTTCTGTTAAAATCTACGATGAGAATCGTTCACAATTGAATGATCATCTAAATCAGGAAGAAGATTCTGCTATTCAACGCCATTTTTCGAGTGCGATGAACGTCTAGAAGGACAAACAAGTTTAACACCGGGCAGATTATGAAATAATCTATGAGAAATCGACTCGATTCGATTCGATTCGAAGAAATGTTGAAATATACTTGAGATGCTCGGGCGTCAGTGGAGTTCATATGGTTAAAAGACGCTGATTTTCTCTTTCTAATACAGTCTAGTTGGATATGTTCCACAATGACGTCGTTCGTCAAACAATCGTTGGAATGAAACGGACGAATTAATTTAGCACAATTGACGAGCTTGTCGCGTGTCTCAAGACAACTTGTCGAAGTGCATGTTTGTACTATAGAACAGAATCTATTGATAATGGCAACATGTTTTCTTTCTTTCATCGGTCGTTCGACGTCACATGGCCGTTCTCTTTTAACAGTAGTTGTCTCCTATCTGTTTGGATGTTCGATATTTTGTTTCAAGATGACAAATACGGAAACGGCTAAGAAAGAAACATTGTTGTCGACGACAAGACAAGAGTCTAGAACAAGCCGATGCTGACATAACCATTCTACATAAAGATTGTGCCTTATGAAACAACGCCAATCATAGGCGGTTCAAAATAAACAAAAGGAAACAAGCGTGCACCATCATTTCAAGTCGCATTCAGTTGAAACGATGAGTGGTTGTCAATGAAAGACAAGTCATGTCTACGCACAGCCAATGCGCGATTTGATTTGTCTTGTGAAAGAGAAAACAGCTGTTCCGTCTCCTCTTTTCGACATAACGATGTCGAAAACTCATTTGTCTTTTCGTTCCGATCTTGTTTACGAACTGAACGACCTGCCAACGAGAGCATCGATTAAGTCGACTTGTGAAAAACGATCGACTTTCTCAGTCGATCTTGTTCGGATATCGATGATCACTGAAATAAATTTCAGCTTGTTTCAGAGAAAACTTCGAACATAAAGACACGATTACAATGATATACAAATGGAAACAGTGTTGAGCAGGATCTCAGTGAGAAGCTAAGGCAAGTGTCAACTTGCCTTAGATTCAAATAAATGAACTCGAATACAAAACCAAAGAGCATCCTTCAGAGGCATTACATGTAAGCCACGACCACTTTCTGCTGAACCTTGCTCAATCGAT
>OENT01001909.1:0-32221 GCA_900239685.1 Rotaria macrura | reverse complement strand
TTTCTTACAATGTGATGAGTCATGCAATATTAGTAATTTATCCGCAACTTTGTTTCATCCATGTTATCTCGCTTAATAAACATTAACTAATAGAAAAAAGACAGTGTTTTATAGAGAAAAGTGCGCTCTACAATTTGGTAAGCTTCAATTCTGCTGAATTTTAGGTTCTACTTCAGCCATGTTGGGTGACCGTTAGCCGTTTTGTATGTATACTGATTCTCTCAAGTCATTTCTATTGAATGCAAAGAATATTTTATTGGAAAAATTCAGCAGTCTTATATACTCAACAACTAGGAACTGTATTGAAGTAAATCAGACAGCTGTGAATAATGCAATATCTCTTGTCGATAAATTGCTTTTAGGTACAGCCTACGTTGAAAGTATCTTATTAGACAAACGACGCATGTTGTCTCTTGATATCCCTTTCGAGAAATGCATAACTGAGAAAATATCAACACTTATACACAAACAGTAACAAACACCTATTTAAGAGCGAAACACCAATATCAACTCACAATGACATCTTCATGTACTAGCTGTACTATGTATACAATTAACCATTCGAAAGTTTTTTCGTTTCATATAACAGAAAGCAAACTGTGCTCGAAATAAAATGCGCATAGAAGTTTTTATTTATCAACTCCTAAAATGAGATTTCTCTGATAATCAGTCAATTGAATACTATTTTCACCTCTGGAAATTTCTCCACCCATTACTTGAAATTCATGGGGCCAATGAGACGTTGTCAATCGATACCGAAAGGCATCCAATCGACGATTAATTAATTCATCAGGATTTTCTGCAAATGCTAATGGTGTCATACATATGTAACTAATCATTCTTAGTAAAGCAGGCGTCTCGCCATTGTTTAACGGTGGTGGTGGTGTAACAAATGAAGGCGTATTGCAGTGAACAGTTCGAGAGTCCCATAATAATAAATCACCTGGTTGAGCATGAATTAATAAGCCATAGCCTTTCTGTAGAATTTCGTGATAAACGGGAATTTTAGAATTGTTTCCTGATTTCCTCCAAATGGAAAGTAATTCATGGAAGCGATTGTGTGAACCAGGTATCACCATTAATCCACCGGTTGTCTCATCAGCTGGTAATAAATTAACGATACCTTGAACACAAACTCGATTTGGCTTCGTAACTGGACTCTGATCGACATGCCAATTAGCACCGACAGTTTTCCATGGATTGGTTTCATTTTCAATATCTGTTTCTAAAAACAATAATGAAAGGAAATCATACGTAAACATCTCAGTATTCTATTTCTCTTACGTTGAACGTGTGGATTCAAATGCCAAGGTCTAAAAAGACCAATACCATCCATTGAGCATAATAAATCCCTCGTATGCCAAATTTCAGCAAAAATATCTTTTACAGTTGGTATTGAACGAATAAACCATTGCGCTTGAGAATTTCCTGAGCCGAAATCTTCAACAATACCAGCTTCGTGTCTACCTGGCCATGTATTCCATGTATGAATCTGTCCACGCTTGATCTTATACGGTGGTTTGAGACCTTCTAAATGTTGCCAAATAAGATTTTTTGCAGTATCTATTTCGCTTTCATCCAACACGTCTGATATAACGGTGTATCCATGTTCTTCGAGATGTCGTAAACCATTAGCAAGTGCTTCACGGTCTCGACACGAGAAACGTTGTGCTTGTGTTCTATAGTCAACTTTTACTCCAACGCGGTCGACTTCCATAAATTCATCGTTTGCTTTTGAAACTCGTGCACGTGCCATTTATTTTTATTCGTATTACAGTTATGTCTGTTTGTCAACTAAAATAACACGAGAGTATTCAAGTGCGACGCTGATATATATATATAGAACTGTAGATGTTGCGAAATCCGTATGATTGATTACGCAAGACAAGAAAAAGGAAAAGAAAAGAAAATGGCGTATGAATATTACTTTTTTTTCTTGTCTTTGTATGACGGCTACTCTTGTTTTAATATTTTGATTGGTGTTCTATTCATTTGAGCAATCAAAAATTAAAAGAAACCAGCATGACTCATATACTTATTAGGCGAGTATATTTTCCCAATAAAAAAAATGAATAATTGAACAGCAGGTGAGATCATTCCATTGAAAATAATGTTCGAGAAAACGCAACAGATGCTTCCCCGGTTATTATGTACAAAACTCTTATTGATGACGCAACTAATAGAGTGAAAATATACATATGAATATAGATCAATATGTTTGGTGCGTGCTGCAATTGAGTTTATGATATCTAACACGACGATACTCCTATCTTTCTGATAAAATTTGTTTCTACAAACCACGGTTGGGGTGCAACTGTCTGGCACGGGATTGTTGCTGGAGCATCTGCGGTGACATTTCTTTTTAGAGTATTGTGCGCATATAAAGATCAATACTAGGATCTCAATCAAGTTTATTTTCCGCCGTTATTATCGCCAGTAAACGAATTTCGTACACTAGAATTATTGATCAACAAACGAAGTATCCTCTTGCGAAAATAATGCAACTTTCTGGATGACTATGCATCGCCATGAACCGGCATTTACAAATTGAGCTGAGATTTAAACACAATTCAAAAATCCAATTTATTCTGTTTCTTTTCTAATTAAATGCAGCGCATTAATTTAAAAAAAAACCATGCAAAATCCATAATTAGCCTAATGAAGATACGTGAGCTTGTTCTTACCCAAGATGAACATCTCATGGTATGCGCTGACACCCACCATGTTAGGAAATTTACTTTTACAATGTTTTAATTCGATTTCACAAGGGAAGGATATGTTTTCTGGAAGTATCGATTTTCTATTGAGTTTGACCAAAGGTAATCTGGATCACGGAATCTGATTTGCGAAATCTGAAATCAGCCTCTCAAAAGTTTATTTTGAATCTTTCCAACCTTCGAAAATATTTTTGTAGGACTGAACTAAAAATAAAACATAGACTTTTAAGAAGACTGATTAGGGATGCGAACTCGGCATCCATGAACGATTTCGTTCAAACTTTGCTAAAAATTCATATTGTTTCGAAAGACAACTTTTTAGTAAACAAGTCCAATCGAGTAATTATAAAAGTGAATCCCTTTTCTGGTGAACAGCGGTAAAAAACTGGTTATCGGTGTAGATCGACCAGCTAAGTATCCGGTTATTATCATCGGAATATTCCTATTGATTCTATTGAGAAAAATGACTAAGCACAGAGCACCAAAGAAATAAAAACAAGCAAATGGTTTAATTTATTAGATGATGTGAAAAGGTTATTCTTCCGAAAACAAGATAAAATGGAGAGCTTCATACAATGGGACTATTAAAAGATCTTCGTCGATCTTTCAGAACGAGGATCAGATTGTAAAATCTTTCAAGTTGTTCTTCAACTTAGATAAGTTAAGGGATACTCAAGCCAACACTTGCACTCAAAATACAAACGAATTGGGCATACTGAGAAGCAGAAACGTCTAATGGGACGGCATCTTAAATTTGATACGTGATGGATATTTGTGATAAAAGTTAACAATTGAAACAAGATACACTATAGTATCCATGGCTAAAGAGAAGTCGATGGGAATTATTCGACTGAGACAGACTGTGCATGGTGACGAGTTTTCTTTCATATCGAATAGATTTACTCTGATTAAGTTATTCTAGTCGGGCATTTCAAGAATACCAATGCGCAGGCTTAGAGCAAGAAGAGCGAAGTTTTTCTAGAGTATTTTCATCTGTATGACGATAACTAGCAATAGCGATGTTGAGTTCAAAGTGACATGAAGCAAAGCCAAGTTTGAATGGCTCGAAATCATTTCAACAGTCTTTATCTCGATACTTTTTCCTTGTCAAGTTGAGTTACGTGTTCGTATCTTTTATTGAAGTAAAAAATAATGGAGGAGAATACATTGACAGTAATTGACGACTATCCTACGTTAGTTACTTGAAAATCAATGATATTTAACGTCTTGGCGAATATTTTAAATTGTCTTAAGCATATATTTTGAAAACCGTGCTCCACTCTATCAATTGACTATCATCAGTTTCGAGTTTTCCGTCCGGTGACAAGAGGACACGGATACACATGACATATATGAATGCACTGTGAACTAATCTGATGAAAAGATAATATAGCATAATACTCCATACAGGCATCATCAGACGCGTAATAGAAAATCGACAGTTGAACCGGGTGATATGAAATTTTCATCGCATTTCGGCTTTCTACATTCGAATCTCCTAAAAAAATGACATATGAAATGTTTTTGGTTTGTTAACTTAAGATAAAAACTTATCTCGTATAAATGATAACCTCTAAGTTATTTATCTAATATCTGTATGCAGCTCTGCTTTCGATCGATGCAAATAAAAACACAATTTGAACCACTGTAAAAGAACACAAAATCGAAGCGCCCTGAAAAATGTAACGAAAGCATTCGTCATATAGAACAAATCTGATTCGAATCATCACGCATTTATAACAATAGCTAAGTGATTTTGATTCTTCTGCTAGGGTATTTCGTTTTATTTAATGAGTAACTCTTTCTGTTTTATAGCCGTCTATTAGTATTTTTCAAATTTCACCCAGCATCATATGCAAGAATACTAGCTCGATGTTCTTATCCATAATAAATGTATTATAATGAATAGAACAAGAAATGAAAATGATTAAATTCAACTTCAAATATCATACATCTAAATTTTATAAAACATAGACGATGAAACTTATGGATCGGGTAAGGCTGAAGGCTCTCCTAAATTTGATATTATTAGGCTCAGCCTGACCATAGTAATAATAATGACGGCTTGTTTGCACACAAATTAACTGTAGATGAGGATGCCAATTTAACTGTGGACAGAAGATTATAACCTGTAGTATGTTTCTTATTATCGTATGATAATGGAAATTGAAAAATTCGATGAATATTGAATAATAGAAAAAACAGCACTCTTGTTTCTGTCCCTCATAACCTCGGGAGTGCTGAACTCGAAAGAAAACACTATATTCACCAATCATTTTGCTTTCATACTCATCTGTGTCAAAAACAAAACTGTCGAAAATGAATCAATGCGGTCGTACAAAAATTATTTGAAATAAAGTACCAGTTTACCATTGATGAACTGAGAAAATAGTTTTCAAATTTCGTTTCCTTACATTATTCGTTCATGGCCAATGAAAAAATGCCGTGGTTCCTGGTATACACTCTCGTATTTTGCTAAATCGGTAACACCTAGAACTAAACAAAACAAAATGTGGGTGTGGGTATGACTACTGACGTAGGTGTTCGTAAATACGATTTGTTAATAAAGTGAAATAAACGAAAAGATCCACCGTGAAAAACTCTTCAACATACAGAGAACAGTCTGTTTTAATGATGTTCTTCTTGTTTCGGAAGAAAAAACAAAATTCCTAGTACATCTGTTCTCAGTATCGCAAATTGGTCTCTTAGAGGTACTTTCTATTGTGAAATAAAAAGTACACAATTAACATAGACTTTACATTGTAGATTGTAGAGGTTTTCACGCTACATTTTCTGAAATTCGAATGCTTGCCTTCTATTATGAGTCACCCGTTATGTGGCTTACAGACAATGACATACATATTATTCACGTAAAACAAATGATAAACAACAGCAACGCACCTGACTTGTGAGTGTGAAATCTGGCACATTGTTCGAATCAAATAAAATAGCGTCATTGACATCGCTCAGATTATTCTTCCGCTTGAGTTGCTTTTCTACGCATGACTTTGAGTCAAGATAGACAGATAAATCAATTGTCAGAAAAATACTAGAACAATCTGATATTGGTAGAATTCTATCCCTGAAAAAGAAGTAAGCATGGAGGAAAAATGTTCTGTTTACAAGATATGATTATGCGTCTCGTCGAAACTTCTTACGTCTAAGCAACTCGGAGAGGATCTCAAGATCCGTTTTACAGTAAATTATCTTCTACCAACTAATTATTCCTTTTCACGAAAAACGTAAATTACTAAAACGAATATGAAGACAATAAGCTCGATTCACATCTCTTAACCACCATTGAACCTGTACAAGTATTCAGGATCTATCGCTCTAAACTAGCAGCATATAGAAGTGTGCAGATAGTGCGACGACACATCTTGTTTTTGACAGAATCAACTTATTGTCATGTTTCTGAAGAGAGAGATACATGCATTACAATCAATGTCGTAAAAGTGCAGACACACTCGCTAGCTGCTTCAAAGATGCTGGAAGATTTTTCCTGATTATTCGTATTCAGTGATCACTATATCTTACACGATTCTCAGCTAATCTTCGCATTTATCTGCCATTGATAGAGCTAGAACGTCTTTCATTCTTTGAACAAAAGCCGTCGAATTGAAATATTCCTTAGCTTGACTCAAACTCCAGTGAGTTTAGTGAAAGTTAACAAGTGCAAATCTTTTATACCACACGTTTCAACACCTTGTTTACATTATGCTTCAGAAAATATTTCGAGTTCGACGCTGCATTGAATTTTGTTCTGGTAAAATGCTCTTGAATATTTCGTGTATGACTGTTACTTGTTGAGCGTGCAGAAGAAAATTCTCGTTTCAATAATCTAAATTGTTGTTCGTTTACGTTCATATTGAAAAGTCAAAATAATGACCTAGGTAAGACAATTATATTTCATTTTCCCGTTCCTCGAAGCTTACTGACGTCTGAATATTTTATTTTCATTCGAAATTTGTCTATGAACAGAATGAAAATGAAAAGAAACTACCGCTATTGACACCGATCTCTTCTTCAATCGAACGAATCATTCACTCGGTACAGATGAAAATGAGATCGTTCTTTCGATATTCTACGAGAAAATCCAAAACTAATACTTTGTTGTTTTTCTTAGCAACACGTTGACTGCTTAATCAATCAAAGTGAACGGGAAAGATTTTCATCCCATGTACGAGTTACATGGTCACACAAATTTATCTTCAATTGATATTCGAGAGTTTGCTAGAAAGAACAAGATCGTCATTACAACAATGATCAATCTATTCATGGTGCTTAGCCCGCCGAATCATAAGTTTCGTGATTTATCTGTCGTTTAAGCTATGATTCTTTCCGAGAGGTTTCCGATATTGCCAGAAAACTATGATTAATCGAGAGAAGTTCAGTTGCTTAATCTTGGCATTTCATCGTTTAACTCGACGATGCTTGCTAGGGCACTATTCATTCATGATTGTCCTTGATAATGATACAAATGGGTTTCTTCTTGTCTTGTTTCATAAATTGTTTTGTTTGACAAAACGTAATCGTTCGCTACTTTTGTGTACTCAAAAAAAAAAGTACACTCTAGAATCGGTCAGTGTGTCCGGCTGGCCGGCTGTTTACACGATAACTCTTTACAAATACATTCGATTGAGCTGAAATTTTGTGCATAGAATTTTCTCATGAATATCTCGGTCGAGTTCGAAGATGAGAAGGATCCGGCAAGAAATGGCTGAGTTATCGAAAAAATGGTCATTTTTCACCAAACAATCCATGAGGTGGGGTACAGGGATTTTATCAAAAAAACATTTTTTCTCAGAATTATCCACAGCATATAGAAATCGACTCAGTTTTTAACGTTGATTCCGAATCTGATATTAGTTTTGAACCAAATCACAGCTTTCTAACAAAACACCGGCTGCAAAAAGGTCTCAAATGCACAAAAACTGCATCTAGAAACAAAATTGCATAGATATGTCCGAGATGACAAGTAGTTTTGGGGTTTCCCAAAACGGTTTCCCAAGATACTTCTTCCGTGCACACATTCTAGAAGGACTGATTTGTCTCATTCACTTTTTCAAGTACACATAATTCTCGGATATAAGTCCAAAGTTTTCACATTTATTTTGTAAATATTTGAATGAATCGAAATCAAAAACCAAAAATGAGTTTTCGTTCTTAAGGTAGGCACTTTCTGAGTGCATTGGTAGGTCATGAATTCAAAGATAAGCATCTCTCACCAACCTTCCGTAGGTATCAGAAAATATTATTGATTTATATGGAATTTGTCATGGAATTAGTTCTAATCATAATGGAAATTTATGCATATAATCAAATTCCAAAGAATAACTGAGTGTTCGTGTATCGTAGTTTGTTGTGAAATGCATAATTTCCTATGCATCTGAAGAATATATTTATGAGTAATATTGCCCACACAGCTAATCATCCTCCAGTCGAAGGTAGAAAAATAAAACGAGGAAAAAAGTAAAATCGATGGGTGTTTTTTCTTCTTTCTATTTCTTTTCTTCCTAACGTGCTTCTACTTTGTTGCGTTGGAAGTTGCCAACATAAGGTGTATTTCATATATTTAGCTGTAGTAAAATAGCGTTCGGCTCATTGATACTTTAACTAAACTCATCGTTATCTTAATGTTGATCGCTGAAATCGATGCGCCTAATTATTTTCATTACTCTCGCCCAAGCGAAAATTTCTTGAAAATGCAATTTTCCGAGAACCTTGTCTTCTTAATCACAAGCAGCATTTGTTCTACAAGTACCGTGCGTAAATCATTTTTCTGTCTCTAATTTGTTTCTCGCACAGTATATCGTTAAAACATTGATCCAGAAGTATTGTTCAGTACAAAAGTCTAAATATTGAATAACGTAGCACACAGTTTAGAAATAATAAACTTGACTTGCTCTCTTTTTCAATAACGCATTATTTATCGATACTCTGTTCTTTGATTGTGTTTTAATTCAAGACAAGGGCGAATCTGCTCGAGAAGTATCATAAAATACTTCAAAATTGTGTTTTAATCATATCGATTGGAGATCATTCTCTGACTTGAAGACACGCGTAAAGGATAGAAAGAAAATAAGTAGAGGGCATGGATGAGTAGGTACATGTATCCCAAAAGAGAAGCATTCCATCTTTGAAATAACTTCAGCAGATATGTCTGAAGACGTGCATATTCTCAAGTGTGAATCAAGTTGTATTGGTTTTATTTCACAAGTAAACAGATACGCCGTAGTGAATTGAAGTTCCTTAGAGACAGAGATGGGACCGAGTGTTTTATTTTCTCCAGACCCGGTTTCCACATCTTCGTGAATCTTTTGCTTGAGTCTGTTGGGTTCATGAACCTCTCGGCTGAGGGTGGATTATATGAAAACGGAAGTTTTAGGCAACACGAATAATCTTCTCTGAAAAGTCCGAATTTCGAGAGGTATACTGAGAGATGAATTCACAGTTCGCTGAACTTCACTAATCTTAGCCACCGAGTGTATATCGACTTTGCTTCATAAAATGCCATAATAGGAAGTATATTCTATAACTAGAGTAAATACTTTATTCAGTATGATCAATTGAGAATAATGACATACAGTCGACCTTGTTCTGACTCATAGTTGTGCAAATAGAAATACAAAATGTACTCTGAAAAAACAAACATACACTTCTACAGGACTTGCGCACTCATTTCCTAAAACCTTTTTCGCATGTATTCTCATGTTCAAGATCAAAGACCTAGAATCACGTAGCTTGTACTTACAGATTAAGTGATTGTAGGGTTTTTTCCCCCAGTAAATGATGATTCATACTTAGCGACACTAGGTTTTTTCAGTGAGTACGGGATCGTATTCGTTGGTTGGTGATTGTTCAGTCGGTATGGGTTTTTTCTTTGTGAGGGATCGTGGTGTGTTAGTTGCAGAGTGCATTGTCTCATAGACTTAAAAACAGGTTTCAGTATCCCTCTCCCCCATGTTTTATTTACCTACTGTTCAAAGAGACGTTTTCCATTGAATATTGACGGTTAAATTATGAAATAATATCGAGATTTTCGATGAAACAATTAAATAAACGACTACTTTGAAGACATTAAATTTCCCGTTTTTTGCTCATTCTGTAATACATTGCGAAAACATATGTACCCGATTCATCTAAATCGGATGGTAGTCGATGACGATGTTTTGTCGTCATCGGAAGTGCTAAAAGAGTATTCAAAAAGATTGATTTTAATCTGAAGTTTTCTACGAATGTGCCATGTCATAATAAAATGTTTGATATTTGATCTATATCATAGATGAACAATTTCAATGATAACACGAATCTGATATTCGACAATCAATATATTTCTACGAACTTTACAACAACTGATCGACTCGGGCCGATCGTGTACATAATGAATGAATCGACTCAATCGTAAGATAAACTTAACTATTTCTCTTGAAATAAGGCATGAAATTTCAAAAAGAGATGAAAACAAAAGACATTTCCCTCAACGGTGTCTTTTATTTATTCGAGACGTTCATATTTTGTCGATGTTCATCGTCGATCAAAACTTTATATTTTGCAGAGGATAATATTTTTTAGAGCAAACTTAACATGATTGGACATCTACCCAAAGCATTATAGTTAGTCGTTGATCGATGATTAACAAATCAAAATTGAAGAATATGTTTCAGAATAAAAGAAGAAACTTTTTGTAAATTGAACGTACTGGTCTAGAGAAATCGGTTATGTAGTTTTCCATAACGAGTTTTAGTTTCATCGTAAATTTAACTATTCATTTTTCGAAATTGTTCGTGCACATTAGCTTGTGAAACGAAACTTGGCACGAAAACATATTTATCAACCTCTGAACAAGCTCCGATGCATTTCATCGGAGAGAGTGGAACAATTATGTAGAATTTACATTGATTTCAATTTTTAGACTGAGCTCTCCATTGCTTTTCCGAGTGCACTAAATTTGTTTTTGATTGACACAACTCATTAACTGAACTGATACATGTTCTATGAATAAGTATGGGCGCAAATTCTAGATAAAGACTAGCATTTAATATCTTGACTATTTACAATAATCTAATTCATAGTCATGTTCTTGTGTCCTAAACAAATTTTAACGAAAACATTCGATTTGCCGAAAAGTGGGACTGAAATTTTCAAAAACGCAGACTATTCTTCCATCGATTCGAGGAATATGATTGTTGGTACTTTTTAATTGAGTTAATAAATAAATCTGAAAGAATTATTTTTAGTTCGATGATGCTGGATACAGCCGATCAATTAGCTAAATTGAACAAATGTAAAAACATGGAACGGGAAGGTGCGCCTGTCAGCAGTATCGCGTCTCGTTATATGAATGAGAAGCAATCGATTGAATTAGCACCGATTGTAAAACAGACTGGAGTACTCAATCGAAACTCATCAGTAGTTTTTAAAAGAAGTTCCATCAAGAAAAAACCTCGTCAAAGTACAATTCAAGGTACAAATATTCATCTCTGTATACGTAAATATTGAAGAACTCCTTCTTTCCCTTCGATTTAGAAAAAATTCTGTTTGATTATTGGGAAACAAAATCAAAAGAAGTTATACAAGAACAATTCAAACGCAATGAACGTATTAAATTACAGCAGGATCGCGAAGAACTCGCTCGTATTGAACGTGTTCGAAAACAACAGCTCTATAACGGTGATTTAATTGAAGAATATGAACGAGAGCAAAACATTGAATTCGAATTAGTACTTGAAACGAATCCACAAACACATGAGATTGTTATTGAAGTTGCTTTATTACTTGTCATTCATATGAAACCTCATCAAAGTAAACAGCAATTTTGTTTTCGCCTCTTCAATATTCTTTCAAATCATTATTGATTAAGTTGATGGTGTCAAATTTCTGTGGAATCAAGTTTTTGAATCAACAAATCGAATTCAAGAATCTATTGACCAGCAATCCCAAACTGATCAAGGTGGCTCAGGAGCAATTCTCGCGCATTGCATGGGCTTAGGAAAGACATTCACTACCATTGCTCTTGTTTATACACTTTTTCAATATTCACACTTGACCCATGTTCGCCGAGTGCTTATTTTATGTCCAATAAATACAACTATCAAGTATGATTAAAAGTTTTCTCTTCAATCTACTGCAAGCATTTTTATTTTAGTTGGAAAAATGAGTTTCATACATGGTTAAAAGATCTTCAAATAAAGATTGATGTCCATCTATTTAACAATGATATTCGAACAGACAAGCGAGAACTTTTTCTTCGAAATGTCAGTATTTAGTTTTACTAACTTAAATCTTCAATTCTTTATTTGTACAGTGGTACGAAAACGGTGGAGTTCTATTGATGGGATATGCAATGTATCGTCTATTAACTTATGCACCCGATGATGAACCCGAAGAATTGATTAGGAAAACTTCAAAAAAGAAGATAAGAATGCCGTCGATCAATGAAAGAGCTCAAATTGAAAAATATCGTATTGAACAATCGATTATGTTCGAACTTAAAGTATCCAATAGATGCTTGCTTTTCTAGGTAAATACTTGCGCAATCCTGGTCCTGATCTAATTGTTTGCGATGAAGGACATATAATGTAAGTATTAGAAATATCGGCTGATCAATTTTGATTTCATTGTTTATTTAAGTAAAAATCTGAAAACTAGAATTACTTGTACACTGAACAAACTGCGAACAAGTCGCCGTATAGTTTTAACAGGCACTCCGATACAAAATAATTTGGAGGAATATTTTTCTATGATCAACTTTTGTAAACCGAAATACCTCGGTTAGTTTCATTGTGTATTGAAAATAAGATGAAAACGAGCGTTTTTTATCAAAGGGACAGCACGTGAATTCTCCACTGTATTTCGTAAGCCGATTGAAGCCGGCCAACATCGGGACAGCTCGTTAAGAGCTGTTAGGTATATGCGAAATCGTATTAATTATCTGAACAAACTTTTATGCAATATAATACACAGACGAGATTTTGATGTTTTACGTTCATATCTACCCCCGAAATTTGAATATGGTAGGAAAAAAAATAAAGCCAGACTTCAAATCATGATGTTAACTATGAATTCAATTTATTTGCTTCAGCTATAAAAATAAAATGTCGACCGATGCAGCAGCAACTATATGAAATATATATAAACGAATGCCGAGCGAATTCTATGAATGAGAAACTCAGTAATTATTTAGCCGAAATGAATATTCATTTCATTCAGTTTTGTGTCATGTTTAGGAGTCGCAAAGTTATTTAGTGATTATCAATATTTAATGAAGATTTGGACGGTGTGTTTTCCCATCGATTTCTTTTCATGAATTTTGACCATGCTTCTTCTTTTAGCATCCGTGGCTTCTTCGTCCTTACTTCATTGAAAATTATAATAGAAGTGTAAGAAATCAAAATCAGACTGAACTCAAAAATACATTCCAAGATGATTTTGATTTTGATGATGATAATAGCAAAACAGATTGTGTATCATCTTCATCGTGCTCATCACCATCAACAACAACAAGCGCTACAACACAAAATGAAGTGGCATGTCCAACAGCAAACATTCTACATGAAAATCCTCAAGATAGTGTACTTGAAGCTATGAAACAAGCTTGGTGGTTCAACATATGCGATACGAATAATTCTAAATTCGATGTAAATTCCACCTGAAACGATCGATTTCTTGTCTCTATTTCAAACTGTTATTCTTTTCAGTTGGAACTATCTGGGAAAATGGTTGTGTTGAAAGCGATTTTAGATGAATGTGAATCGATTGGCGACAAGTTACTTATATTCGCTCGAAGTTTGATTGCGCTCGATTACATTGAACAATGTCTCACGTATTGGAGCGAACAATCTTCATCATCATGGGTAAAAAATATTGATTACTTTCGAATAGATGGTTCGTGTCAACGGCTCTTTCTTCTGTCAATTAAGATTTCGTTCATTTTTGTTTCGTTTTAAGGTAAAGTTCCAATTAAGCATCGAGCAGCATACGTCACACAGTTCAATGATGTTAATAATAGTCGTAGTCGTCTCTTTTTAATTTCAACAAATGCCGGTGGATTGGGAATAAATCTCTTTGCTGCTAATCGAGTCATTATTTTAGACACTAGTTGGAATCCAGGTATTGGATTTTCGATAAAACACAAATTATTGAAATCTTGATGTTCACTGTCCTGTTTAGCTCAAGATCTTCAAGCCATGTTTCGTTCTTATCGACTTGGTCAAGCGAAACCTGTCTACATCTATCGTTAGTATATTTTAATCAGATCTCGGTCATTTTCTTAGGAAGACTGTCAACTGGGATGATATAGAATTGTCGTTAACGTAATCATGCATGAGTTGCGATCAGTAAATGTCTTTCTATTGAAACTGTGGATATTGATAAAGATAGACGGGAATGAAATAAATACAAGGTTTTACATTCGTTTAGGTCTAATCGTCAAAGGTACGATGGAAGAAAAAATTTACAAACGACAAATTACAAAGCAAGCCATGTTTCATCGTTAGTTGCATTTTATTTTCTGTCTTCTATAACCTTCCAATTGTATTTCTACGCTTGAGGTGTCATCGATGCTAAACAACTTGCTCGGCATTTCACTTGTCATGAACTAGCTCAACTTTATGAATTTGATTTTGATTTGGATATTGATAATGATCCAATGGATAAACACGATGCGAATTTTGTGAAAGATAAAGTTTTACAGTGTTTAATTAACAAGTTTTCGGATACTATTGTTTCGTATTGTGAGCACGATTCATTTTTAATTCATGAAGATGAAGACTGTTGGACGAACGAAGAACAATTAAAATTAGAACCGCAATTAGTATCACAATCAGAACCACAATCAGAACCACAATTAGAACCACAATTAGAACCATACTTACAATCAGAATTAGATCCATACTTACATTCACTGGATCAAGTCTGATTTCATCTCACTATTTTAAGTAAATATTCTAATAATTTGTTTCTTGTTTCTAGTTGAAAATCGACTTCCTTGACTACAACTTCGATTCTGATGAAATGTTTTTCTAATCAACGTTCTGCGATGTTTTTTATACATCGATTATTGAAATATGATTGGGTGGTTTCATCATAATACAGAATCTAGTCAGTTAGTCAGTGACTTTTTATTTTTATTCGAAGTACGATTGAGACGAATATGCACTATTTATGGTTAATGTTTTGCGTAATTATATTTCATGTAAAATTCTTCCTCCCACTAAACTTATTTTCTTCAATCGAGACTGAATAAAATTTTTAGCAAAGCTAATTTCATTTTTCTCTGGTTGGATATCAGATCCGATGTGGTTTGTGTCTTTACTCAGTCGTTTTCTTTTACATACAATGTCGTCTATCGAAATCTATTTCGATTGTAAACTGAACTCGTCTGTCTATTCATTGACAATAAGAGAATATTCTTGTATCCGCATTCGAATGTATCAATGCTATCGGAAATAATTATGTAACCAATTCAAGCGGTTAGAATCACGTATGAGTATGAGTACAGTGATCATATTTTAAAATTTTTTTTTCGCAAGTCTGCCAAAGGAAGTTCAAGAAATAAAAGTACATAGAACGTATTTCGGCAATGCATAAAAGATTGATGACGATCCTATGGCGCATAGGATCTGCGCGTAGATTGTTGGTTCGATGCATGCTTGCATTTTTATGGTTCATATTATTCTATATTTTTGTCTCCTCTCCAATTCATCTCATGTGTTCATTGTCCAACGTTGTTCCTTCTTGTGTTTCCAATACAGAAGTATTCCCTTCTACAGTTTCAGCCATTTTTCTTGTTAAAAAAAATTTGGTTGCTCATATTCAAAGATACTACATGGAAATTCAAGTAAAACATTCTCAATTACCTATATGAAATGAATAAATAAATGCGGAAACTTCGGACATATGTCCGAGAGTTATGTGTACTTCAAAAAGTGAATGAGACAAATCAGTCATCCTAGAATGTGTGCACGGATGAAGTATCTTGGTAAACCTTTTTGGGAAACTCCAAAACTACTGATCATCTCAGACATATCTAGGCAATTTTGTTTCTAGATGCAGTTTTTGTGCATTTGAGACCTTTTGCAGCCAATGTTTTGTTAGAAACCTCGATTTGGTTCAAAACTAATATCAGATTCTGAATCAGCGTTAAAAACTGAGTCGATTTATATACGTTGTGGATAATTCTGAGCAAAAAACGTTTTTTTTGAAAAAATCCCTGTACCCCACCTCAGGGATTGTTTGGTGAAAAATGACAATTTTTTCGATAACTCAGACATTTCTTGCCGGATCTTTCTCATCTTCGAACTCGGCCGAGATATTCATCAGACAATTCTGTGCACAAAATTTCAGCTCAATCGAATGTATTTGTAAAGAGTTATCGTGTTAACGGCCGGACAGACTGACCGATTCTAGAGTGTACTCACTTTTTGAGTACACAAAAAACGACTATTACGGAATCCAGTTGAACTTCATCTGAGTTCTCGAATATTTTTCTCAAGAATCGAACCATCTAACTTTTACTAAAAGTTGTACTAGGCTAAACAGATCAGAAAGTAGTACAGGAGTCGAGAAAAAAGTTTTTCACTCTTTAGATTGATACCGTGGAATAAGAGAATTTTCCATAAAGAAACAGTTGACCGATAACATGGAACTCTATTCAGTTTATCATCAAACAAACTCACTCCTTCCAGCTTAGGATCTGATTTCCGCGCTATTCCACTAACATTTCAGATGTTTGTCAAGGAAAAGTGAAATTCATAGAAGTTTTGTCAATGGTATTAACAAAATGAAAATGTTTTCTCAAGAATCGAATTCCGATTGGAAATATCGAAAATATGTTATGTGAATGTACGGCATGCACAAACAAAAGCGCTGTTTGATAATATGCGTTTGGTAGTATTATTGATCGGGTTTCGTTATTTTTGTTTTTTCTCCTTGAAGTTTGCTTGCTTTTATGGGCACGTACTCTTCCAGCTAACTATTTGATTAGCAGCTTTTCGTGACTTTTTATGATTCGTCGTAAAACGGATCACTGCGAAAGAAATTTCTCTGTTCTCGAAAAGATAGTATTGAGTTTTGAGAGTGACAGAAGAGCAAGGAATTTGTTCACCCAAAAATTTATGAACTATTGCAGCAGCTGCCGAAGTAGTCGAATTCGTTAAAAACCCAATTTGATTCAGTAGCTAAACACAAGCAATTCATGCACGGCTAGAAAGTAAGAATAAGAGAGAAGATAGCGGGGGAGTTGCTGGTGCAGAACTTTTTTGCATCGAAATCCTTCGAGTTCTATTACAGAGAAAGAGTTATATTTTTTATTGCCCAAAAAGACAAAGTTTTCACATAGAAAACCTACAATTAATCATATTATCATGAGAGAAGATAAGAGGAAAACGTAGCTGTCGTTTAAACTAATCCATTTTTTAGAGTAGTTGAACAGGATTATCACTGGAGATGACACTCGTATGTCTTCTAATGAGAAAATCATGTTCGTTTTTCTCCGACACATTGCAAGTGAAAAGAAAACATATTTTCGAGGTGTACTCTCGTGTATAGAAAAGAGGAAGTGTTACTAGCTCGTCAAACCTGCTGTCCGTAATTCACAGTCCATATAAGATTTATGTTCTTCGCCTCATGTCGAAACTGGAAAAGATTTGAGTATTTTTCTTATTAAATACGTTTAAAACGAGCTAATACTATTCTGATAAGTCTAATTTCACTATCAATATCCACTTTTGAAAACAATGATTATCTTAGTCTTTTCAGACGTTTGATAGATCACCAAATTTGTGTTCATATCTGTGTTATCTTAACATTTAACTCGTTTCGACGAATATTTTCCTCCATTCATATTAACAGCAACGTGCCTGAGTAATCTATGGTGAGAGTTGATAATTTATATTAAGATAATCTAACTTGAAAATTATACGAAATAAAACTGACGAAGAAAACAAGATCATTCTTTATATGAAAACTAACATTTTCAATTGTGATATCACTCCACATGCGAATTAGTGAAAGTGTATGTGCGCAATTGGCTACTAGAACTAGTGGTGAGAAATCGTCATTTATAGTTCCCTGATCGAGTAATTCTATTCCAGAAAGGCTGAAATTGTGTATAAGTTCTCGTATGACATAAGAAATGAAGGATATTGCATCCTTGAAACATTTAGAAAATAAATGTTTCAATTGAGTTACTAGAATTTCGCAGCTCTAACAACTCTCAATAGATTTACCATCGAAAGTTCGAGTGAATTTTGAAGTCGGTCTATGTCACATGAACTCAACAATGAAGGATAGTTTATTTTCAGCAAAAATTAGCTGGTGCACTCACTTAAGAGACATTCATTTAAAGAAGACATTTTCTATTTTCTACCTCTAATTCTTCCACTGCTGTCACAGATACAAATTATGTTTTCTTGATGAGAGAACACGGAATTTTTTAGATCTTTACCATCGTATAAAAACAATAGCTTTAACATCTAAAATAGCGAAGAAATGACATTCAGAATGCACGTCTATGAAATATCTATTCGCTTTAGGTTTATCGACGCTAGTCAAAGTACTTATGTTGTCAGAGAATTAAATGGTACATTTTTCAGAAACGAAATTGGCTTTAAAAAACGATAATTGAAAATACTTTGGTACTCGTGCTTTCTTGGACTGGCCACTGAAAACTAAACTAATAATTTATTGTAGATGTTCAGCCAGCGACACCTCACAATATACAGGAGGAAGATACATGAGAACGGACAACAAGAGAGAGGAAAGCGAAAAGGATGGTAGTCGATAATGGTACCAGATACATTTAGATTCGATATGCGACTGAAAACAGAAACAGTTGTGTCACATTTTAGGAGAATAGATTCATCGTGGCTAGCTGGCTGACATTTTGAGAATGATTAACAAGGCTGAATACAACATTTAAGTATTCCATAAATATTAGCAAGATAGCATATTTCACGTAATTACCTCTACTATTGACCGTGATCAATCATGTAATTCGAACAATCGATTTTCGAGTTACAAACTCTGCTAAATCAACGAATTAAAACTTAGGTTTTTTTTCTTACGTACCTTTCATGAAGTATCTATGGTGTTGAGAAGTTTTCCCTGTAAACTATGAAATAAATGTTAACTGATAATAAGAAGCAGTTGAAGAAATGCCTAAATGTTTATTGATTTTTCTCAAGTATGTATATGAGCAATCATTCGTCGTGATTGAAACAGAGGCAGTGCGATCATTCTTCAAATGAAATTTCCATATTATTTTCTGTAAAAAATCTTTGGAATCCTGCGCAAACCAAAACTATTTCTATCTCAGATAAAATAATACGAGATTGAAATCATAGGCCAAGAAACATAGGCTCCTTAGTTCCACTAGAGAGTTGAGCTTTTACTGCCCTGTTCAGACCGTCTAAAGTCATCGGCGTGTTTTTGGACTCATCTTCGTTAGACACTACAGTGACTTGTGATCGCTCTGTCCTGAATATAAACCCAAATAAAAATAATAACTCTATCCATTTATCCAGTTTAAAAAACAACAAATTCTTAACGATGCGATTAGTTAAAAGTTCATTCGATATACCTTCTTACTCTATCTCGAAAAGTTTAAATCATATCGGAAAAATGCAATTAGTTCCAACAGCTCTATTAAAAAAACTAAAGTATTTTAAAGCATGTTGAAATTGACAAGTGGGCAATAGGATGAACCGTTTTTGTTATTCGCATCGTATTTTTTGAATAGTTGAGTATCAATGAAAAAATGCTTTTAGAAATGCATTAACCGATCTCTGCTGATGAAACTTCATTCAATTCTGATAAAGCTCACAATTTTAATCAGATGAGTTATGTGTATTGTGCTTATTCAATGTATATGATTGATTAGAAAATATTAGTCTAAATAATTGGCTAAGTAAAAACTGAAAGTTGCACTTCGTTCGAAGCTATTCGCGGTCGACACTTGTTTTCAACGTGCAAGTTTTAATTGAATATTCAAATAAAAGACGTAACATCTTTATTTTTACTTATCACTTGCATTCATTTTTCTGCCTATTCCATTATATCCATGAGGATGTTTCATTTCTTTTCTTTCTTACAATGGCCGTGTCAATGAAGAGGACAGTGACGCAAAACCCGTCATGTATTTTATTCCAAACTTTAGTCTCTTTTACTGAAGTAATACATTATTGGGGGAAAACTTAAATGACATACATCGGTTGCTACTCGTATCAGTCAACATTTAGTATCGCACAAAATAGATGGCGTGTAAATAGTAATTCTAATTAAGCTTCTCTCTCTCTCTGCAATTCCAATTATCCATTAACCATCTCTTCGTGAATCATTAGTTTTTAATTACACAAAGTATACAGAAAACAAAGGAATTCAGAGAATACTATGTATGCTTAAAGAAGAAATCGATGAGAGAAATTTGCTTTTAGATAGAAAAGATACGTTACATTTATGGCATCTACAAGAACAGCTTCTTACTCGTTCAAAAATGCAATTGCTCTCATCACTGGAGCCAATAAAGTATTTTGAAAAGGCTAGAAACTTTGAAATGTACATAAACGAGGGTCATTTCAGGGAATCGGCTTTGAAACAGCCAGGCAATTCGGTAGACAAGGTATCGTTGTATTGATCGGTGCTCGAGATCAAACACGTGGAGAAGAAGCAGTCAGAAAATTAAAACAAGAGACAATTAGCGCTAAATTTGTCCATATTGATGTTAGAAATCGAGAAACGATTGAGAAGGCGGCTGAACAAGTTCAGCAAGAATATGGCAAACTCGATATATTGATAAACAATGCAGCTGTACATCTTGAAGGGGAACCACCATCGAAAACTTCCATGGATAAACTTCGTCAAACGTTTGAAACAAACTTTTTTGGTGCATTTAATGTTATTCAAGCTTTTCTACCATTATTACAAAAATCAACGGTTGGTGGTGGTCGTATTGTCAATGTGTCTAGTCAATTGGCTTCATTCAATAATAATTTAGCGGATCGCAATAAACTCGCTTATTCAACATCGAAGTCAGCATTGAATATGATGACATATCAGTTTGCAAAAGAATTCGCAAACACTAATTCCACCATTAAAATCAATAGTGTTGATCCAGGTACGGAAATGGAAAAACAATCGTTTGTCTTATTTTTTCGTGTACATTATCTACTAGGTTCAACTCAAACCGATATGACGGGTCATTTTGCTAAGTTTGGTACGGTTGATGCTGCTGCTGAACCCATCGTTTATTTTGCTACTCTACCACCTGATGGACCTTCTGGTCAATTCTTCGATTCCAAAAAACAACCACATCCGTGGTAGATTCAAAAATAAAACGATGTCAATAACTATATGTCTCGTTTGCTAATTAATATTGTCAAAGAGTTTTTCTTTGAACAATGAAAATAAATAAAACTTTCTTGGAATGTACGAATCTATTTTGTCGTGTGTTCATATCCAGAGTAATAATACTAACGCTTTCATAGTGAATACATTTTCAAAGAATGAAATCAAGCACGTGATCACTCGTAATGTCACCATATGTTATTATTGCCAAGCATCGTCACATCACGCCTAGTATATTGGAAAGAAGAAAATCTCAAAAGTAGAATTGAAAAAATTACTGATAAAAAAAATGCATTTCTACAGAGAAAATGTCTATAGAAATAAAATTCGCTTTGTCATGGTTGATTATTATATACTATCCGATTAATTTCAGAATAGATTTATTCGTTCAGATTGATTTCTCTTTGTCTCATTGGCATGTGTCTGCTGAAAACAATGACTCTCTACTGAAGTCCAATCAAACCAGTAAGATTGATTAAAATCTGTAAAGAAAAACAAATATGGATCATTAAAAAAATTAGTCACTCACCAGTTTTGGGAAAAGAATTCTATTGGAACCGTTCTTTGCAAAAACTAAATGATAAATTTTTACAATTGACTTACGTTTCTCTGAATGTCAATTGAAGATTTTCTCTCGTTCTCAATCAAATTTTAAACACACATCTTCGTTTCTGTTTACTTGTTTGAAACTTATTCCAACCCTTTGTGTACTGTAATGTAAAACGCTTTGAAGATCTTATTTTCCACGCTTTCTTTAGCATTGTACTTGCTAAAGTAATCAGTCTTGCAATAAAGAATCATTCTCATATCCAGCAAGAGGATGTTAGATATCATAAGCATATCTGTCAGTTTGATTACGCTATATGAATGCACTTTGTTCCCGTCACTATCAAGGTTTCATGCGATTCTAAAGTAAAGTAATTAATGCAGTCTTAATAATAATTTTAACTAGTAGCATATTGTCTTGAATATATTATTAGACAATAAAAATTCAATCTAATCATTTATTTTACTCTTTGAACTCTTCTCGATTGAAAAACAGAATGTTTGTCAAGTTCAATTTTACTGTGATGCAATCAAACGAGTGTCACTAAAGTCATCGCGTAAACTTGAATCTATAGTTTTAGTAGACGAATTTATGCCAACAGAAATCAAATTTGCAGCAGGGTTTGATGTTCGGGTAACATGAGCCACATTAATCCGTATCGTGTCACTGAAAACTACTTCCTTTTACCGGCAACGAAAAATAAAAGCTAATGCACGTTACATACGAATATCAATCGAACATTTGACGCTTTCAACAGTTGTCGAATAAATTGCTGTCTGCATGATGAATCTCGGGTAGCCAAAGCCAAAGGTGACTAATGAAGGATGAATGCTTAAATGGAACATTGATAAACAATAAGTTTTACCTATCATTAAAGAATTAATTAAATCATAATATACTATTCGTTGAAAACTTATTAAATTGTCTTTCAATCCAGTTTTGTTAAAATCAATGTCTTAAAATGTCGGAGTATAGTTATAATTTAAAAAATACAATGACCTTCGTCAAAGATATGACTTCGAGTATGAAAAAAAGTGTTGAATTGCCCTAGATAGAAACTTTTTATTCAGAGTCGTCCGACTCCTTTGAGAATCGTGGATCATCACAGTTACAACTCAGAGATAGTTGCAATCCGTTTTTTTCATAAACATCTCATGAGGTGGTCGAAATAATTTTCCAATCACATTTCAACGTCGAATATCGAATACACAACAATGAAAAAAAATGATTGCGAACCGAACAACATAGAATCATTATCATGCCATTGGGAACAATGTCGATATTCAGTTTCACATTTCAACAATATCCTATTATTAGCTTCATTATCATTATTTAATCTCAATTTAACTCTGAAACGACGACATATTTAAAAGGAGGTCAATTAAAAATAAAGATAAAAGGGATAAATATTGTTCTTGTTTCGCAATCTATTCTATACTTGGTGAAACTTAAACACGAACACAACATGAGTCTTAATAACGGTATACATATACTTGTCTTTTCTTCCATCATCACAATACTTCGGATTACTGTGATTCATGACGTTCTCCAATGACGCAAGCGTACCTTCGCCGACTAACGAAAGTAACTAAAGACAAACACAAAGGCAGTAGGTGAAGAAAAACTAGCAAAGCAAATATCTGTATGTACGTATATAACAATTATATATTTATATATATATACATGCATCGTTAAGAATATTATAAGAAAATTTTTCCGACTATACTACATATCCATTTAATAGCGAAATAATATTCTAGCACTATGAAGAATACAAATAGCAAAGAGTTTTTTCGTCTTGCTGATAATCAATCACCAGCATCTTTTCTCACTGCTAAATCTAATCAGTGGCAATTAAAATTGAATACAGAACTATTCGCAACACACATGGACGATGATGATCCACTTGCTTATATGCGACGTAACTTTTTCTATCCGAAAATGGCCAGATTACCTAATGGTTTGTAGAGATCGAATTTTTGACGCGATCGTATTCTAATTGTTAATGATGATATATTTTCTTTCAGTTGATAAAAACCGAGTCGATTCAAATGATGAATGCATATATTTATGTGGTCAATCGCTTGGATTAATGCCTGTAAGAACTGTAGATTACCTGTCTGCATTTATGGATGATTGGGCAACGCTGTAGGTTTTCCGCATAATTGTGTTTTGAAACAAAACTATAACTTTGATGGTGTCTATGTATTTTTTTTTGAAGCGGTGTCTACGGACATTTTATGGGTTCTAATCCATGGGGAAAATGCGATAGTGCATGCATACCAGTGATGACCTTATTGGTTGGTGCTAAAATGAAAGAAGTTGCCATTATGAATCAATTGTCATCTAATCTTCATTTTTTGATGGTACGTACAATCAAATATTCATCCCATCCACTATAATGAAGTCAATGAGAAATGTTTAAACACGAAAAACAACTGTCAATTAACTTAGTCAACGAGAATTCAAAATATTTTCTTTCTTCTGAAAAGTTCATCGAACAAATATCATTGGTCAACTTACTTATTATTTTATGTTTATAGGCAGCATTTTATCAACCTACAAGTGATCGCTACAAGATCTTGTGCGAAGAACATGCCTTTCCAAGTGATCAATATGCTATAAATTCACAAATAAGAATGCATGGTTACGATCCAAAAGATGCCAAAATAATCGTCAAAGCACGAGAAGTGCGATTCAATATTCATTTCTATAATTGTTTTTGTGTCCTACATTGCATTAGGACGAGCAATGTTTACGAATCGAAGACATTCTTGATATAATTCGTCGTGAAGGTCACTCAATTACTCTTGTTATGTTTGGCGGCGTAAATTATTATACTGGTCAATTCTTTGATATAGAAACTATCACTCGTGTCGCTCATGAACAGGTATACGAACTGATATCAAATTGGAATATGTTGTTTATTAACAAGATTATTTAGGGTTGTTCTGTTGGCTGGGATCTAGCGCATGCCGTAGGAAATGTACCGTTGCAATTACATAATTGGCAAGTCGATTTTGCTGTTTGGTGTACATACAAAGTGAATTTATGATTTTAAGCAAAAATGCGATTTATCTATATTTTCATATTTACTTGATGAACAAGTATTTGAATAGTGGTGCAGGATGTATTGGTGGTATTTTTGTGCATACAAATCATTTCATAAATGATCATTTGATAACACTTGATGGCTGGTGGGGAAATCGAGAATCGACACGATTTGCTATGCTTAAAGGTACGAGACATAAATTCATTGTCAATTGAATCATAGATCAATAATTATTTACAGATATTGATCGAGATAACAGTGCCAACGGATTTCGTGTTAGCAATCCATCGATTCATCAATGCGCCACTCTTGCTGCAAGTTTAGAGGTACGACAAATGAATTAGAATAGTCTCGGGAAATTCGTATTTTCTCTTGTTCATATAGAATTTTGAAGAAGTTAGTATAGATAAACTTCGAGCCAAGTCGCTCATTCTAACGGAATATCTTTATTATCTGCTCAAAGTCGAATTACAAAGTAAATGAGAATATAGATTGATCATTCTATGATATTGAATTCATCTCTATTTCAAATGTTCTTCAGATACAGGAATATGCCAATTTACTTTATTAACACCACTGAATCCTGAAGAACGTGGTGCTCAACTGTCCCTTCGACCACATACTGTCACAGCACAACAAATTCATGATGAGCTAGAAAAACTTGGCGTAGTGGTAAATACAAATAAAAACGCGCCTTGTTTGATTGGATACGCTGAATATAATCACTTTTCAATTGTTTTTAGATCGATATTCGAGACGATATCATTCGAGTTGCACCCATTCCATCGTATAATAGTTTCCTCGATGTGTTTCGTTTTGTTTCATTATTTAAAGAGGTAGTAATCCAATTATTGAATTCAGTCAATAAATAGGTTATAAGTAAACAATAAACTTGCAAATTATTTTATCTACACTTACAACAGTGGTTATTTTTACAATCCATTATGTCTGTTGATCTGTTTTTGTTTGTTCGCTTTTCGATTTATTATGCGTTTTTTTTCGTTTTGGGAAAGAAAAGAGAATGAGATGTGTGATAAACGTTTTGGTTTTTTTAATTGCATGTAAACAATATCAAGACCATAAAGGTGCAGATCTTAATACCATGAATTCTCTTTCCATACACTATGTATTAGACATCCAATAGCATATGAGCCAGAGATCCACGAGTCAATCAAAAAAGTGACTCGTCACCGTCTCTTCATGGTGGCGAGTTGCTCATTACTGCCTCGCCTCGCCTCACCTGGATCTGTAGTATACAAAGAAATAGTTATTTTTTAGGCAGTTTTTCAACCGTCCATAACAATCACCATCTTTTTACTTTACACAATCAAAGTATTGCTGTTCTTCAAACACAGATCTACAAAAACTGGTCAAATGTAAATCTCACATCATGACTATGATGGACACTAAAGGAAAAACGGACTATAAGAAAGAAAAGTGAACTTAGTGATAACTACCATACAGAGAACTGCACCGAATGGCAGCCTACAAATATCGTTTCTCATCTATGACTTGGCTGTCAAACAGATAAAAATGACGCATAACACATGGCTTATAGGTTTTTACTGAAAATACATAAATCATATGAGAGTAGCTGGAGAACAAAACAAAGTCCACTTTGTTATCTGATGCTCTCGTAAGTATCAATACTTTAACATCAGAAGTCGCCAAACTACTCTCATATGCTTATGACGTATGAAAGAAATGATGAAAATACAATCATTATTTCTATATGACAGGAAAACGATTTTGAATACACTTGTGAGGGCATATTTATTATATCTGGATTCGATTTTCTTTGGGATTAATTAGTTTATCGGTTATGATATGAATAAAATAGTGTTTCATTCGAAAACAACTTTCCTTTGTTATAAATTTTTGTCAATGGAGATAATTTATGGTCATGAAATTTCGATTTATCAAGTTCGTTAGCTTAGATTGCCTTGCCTTGCTATTTATTCACATCTTAACAGTGACTCATAAAAACATCAAAATTATTTACTCGACCTTGATGACACAGGTTCTCAAAAGAAATAATCCATTTTTAAAAATACATTACTAGTATAGAATGAAAATTGAAATTTTTAATAAACTTCGAAAGATTTTGAATGAACTGATGGTATCTGATGAGATTTCAAAAAAGTGAATTACAATGCTGCTTCCTATCAATTTTTTCAGAAGTTGGTCTCAGAGGCAAAAATACAATAATGAGACTATTTTTTCTCCTAAACTTGCTTATGATGACGTTTTATTTCGATAAACACCATGTGCAGTTAACTGTCGTTTTCACTTCAATTACTATACGATCACTTTTCCTTTAAAACAGCAAGACTTGAATAAAATAGATGCTTTCAATATATTTATCTGTTGTTCGTCTAAGAGAAAGTTAGATCGTGCAATATTGTTAATATGAATATGTTATGTATCGAGCAATTTTTAATCGATAATAAATTTTGAATAAGAAAAGTATTCATTTTATAATTGCCAAATATCAAATGACGATCTGCTGCATGACACTCAAACTGTCCATTTTCACGATTGATCGATCTTTAACCATGCTCTCCTTATTGGAATCTGTCGAAATTCTTGCATACAACGCATAATTAAATGAGATTCAGTGAGGAAATCAGGAAATGCGCAGTAGCAGGCATTGATCAATAAATTCGAGTGTCACGAAATCTACCAAAAGTCTGTTTATTACCAGACTCAAGTTATCGTGCATTGCGCGAATGCTCTACAAAAAAGCGTTGTCAAGTGGTCAACCGTAGACTTAGACAAAGATTAGTACATGTTCTTTCGTCAGCCTCGAAATCTTCTTGATTTGAATATAGTGGCATACACGTGATAGTTCAGAACGCAAATGTTTGGCTTGGTCGATCAACGTTAGTATGAGTAATTTATCACTCATACTTGATTCTATTAGGTTAATAACTATCGTGACTAGGCGTGCGACAGCTCCACAGCTGAGCTGGAGCTGTCACCTGCCTAATCATGTCCGAAATGACAGATTATAACTTTACTTGCCGCTATCTAAATGTTATCATCGTAATTAAAATAAATATTGAAAACAGGGGAAAATCAATCCTAAAAGATCACAAACTTAAGCAAAATCTTTTCGTGTGCATTCAAGAACATCGTCAAATTTATAAATCGTGTCTTCATATAACGCGAGATGTTATTTTAAGAATCGAAGAAGAAACTTGATAAGCTCCCCTACAATATTGTGGTCGAGGAAGAGGAAAAATCAGAACGCGCAAGTCAGTTTTAGTTTGAAAATAACTTCCGATGTGCATTATATGCTAAAAGAAATTGTACTTATAATTGTGCCATATTGATGATGAAATATTCAACGAAATTTGAAAGAGAAAACATTCGAAAAACCATCAATCCTTATATGTTTTGTTTTTTTACTCAAGCCTTTCTTTATCGTTTTATCGCCTTTCTCTTTTCTGCTCAAAGCACAACATTTGTACTTTCTCGTTATTTCAAAATAATCTGCACAGATATAAATGTCGAATTCATTTGAAATCAATGAATCATATGATAGTATACATAATATCAGCATATTTATTCGTCGACCTTTTGGATATTATATATTTTATTCACGAAAATAGTCATGCGAACATCGATTATTTTCTTGGTTGTGGTTGTATCATTGTTACTGTCATTTGATGTAATCATTGTTAATGCATTAAATGTCGCCAGTGCTCGCCGGTGTCCATCAAAATGTACGATCACTGGTCTAAATCGAAAATCATTACATCGACTAGAGCAGGATTGTCCTAACCTAGAGAGTTTTGTGAAATGCTCTACTAGTCTTTGGCTTGTGGCTGAAAATAATCTAACTGTTTCATTCGATGGCGACTCATCAGCATTGGCAATCAATGAAAGCTTGATACCCTCATCGTTCAACACGTTCTTCTATCATCATACACAAGTTACATACTATGCCAACGTATCCGAAACAAAAGTCAATATTCGTAATTCATGTTTCGATCAAGACGATTGTTCACGAATGTTTGCACGAAAAATGGCTAATCAAATACTTGGATATCGCTATGGCCAATTAGACGATAGAATCAGACCTCTCCTCTATGATCCTGCCTCTAATACAGAAATTCAATTCTTCACACCCAATCTACAGTGTACTATTGATGATATTAGCACAGCAACTTCATGTAACACTACGTGTTATGTTTTATCAACATCGACGCTGAAACAACGTTTGTGTTGGCCAGGTACTTTGATTAGTCTTCACGTATACACTGAAACAACTTTACCAGCACCACCTAATACAAGTATAATGCTTAGTTATAATTGCAACACTCGTGGCTCACTGTGCAATGGACCAGAAACATTGGCTAACGTTACAAAAATTGTTAACGACTTTTTCTATAATCCTCCTTACATATTAGAAATGAACTCATGCGCGAAATGCAGTGCAAGATGCCATTTCTACTTCATAATCATCTTTGCGTTGCTTCTGTCTATTTTTTAATATTTTATCCAATAGAAATAAAATATGAACAGATTCGGAGAGTCATGCACTGACAAAGAACACAAATATCATTAACAAGATTTATGTTTCCTTTTTATCAAAACACTACTCTAAAAGTGCATGAATACTATAACGTCATCGACAATAAAGAAGATTATAAAAGAAAGTAGAGATTAGATGTGTGAGAATCAGCGAAAAAGGGCAAAACATTTAAAGATATTTTACCAATATAAATAGAATCTGCAATGAAATCAACATTTATTCTATATCTTTATTCTTCAAAACATCTAGAATGACAACTACTATTAATCATTTTCTAGTAATATATTGCACTTTGATCGTATTGACTGTTTACGGGCGTAAGATTTTTGTGGTTCATTGAAACGAATCTATTTTCTACTTTTTAGGTTCTTCTTTTCAACGTGATTCGGATCTATGGAATTCGGATGACACACCATCCAATACACCATTGCTACGTATAAGTCAAATGTATCCAATGTCAAAAGCTATGAATTTGCCTGACGGTGCTCTTTATTTGGATCCAAATGAAGGCGAAGCGACAAAAATTCTTGCTAATCCGTATCACTTTAAACTTTCCTCAAAACAGACTGATGGTGAATTCACAATGATGGAAGGAATTGTGCTACCTGGAGAAGGTCTCTACTTATTTAAGCCTAGTCTCGTATGAAAAATCAATCATTTATTTTTTTCACAGGTCCTGCAATGCATGTACATCATTTCGAAAATGAAGCCTTCTATGTACTCGAAGGTGAAATACAATTTATTATTAACAATCGAACAATACTGGCACCACAAGGTAGTTGCGTATATGCACCACGTGGTGTCATTCACTCATTTCGAAATCTCAATGGAACAAACGCACGACCTGCTCGACTTCAATTTTGGTTTAGTCCAGCTGGAATCGAAAACTACTTTCAACAAGTCAGTCGTGCACTCAACCAAAAGCCACCTAATCTTGATCTTGTTATTCAAATTGCCGAGGAGTGGGGTATCGAAATAATTGGACCACCCGATTGGAGTATAGCCAGTTAATCATATCAAATGCCATTGATCTGAAGCCATAGACTAATATGAAATATGAACGAATAAATGAAATAGCATGATTGTTGCATTGAAACTAACATTGTTTTGATATACTTAAGGCAGTGGGTGTGTGGGTATGCATGCGAATGCAATAATTAGAGTCGCAGAACGAGATGTTGTCTAGACTTTAAATCTTTATTTTCTTTATTCGAAAATATGTACGGGTAATTCCATGAGAATCCTACCACCGTTACAGTGACTTTTCGTAAATCATTCTGGAGTCAGTTCATCTTATAGATAATTTTGTTCTGATCATTTTTGTTCCTGGCAAGTCTATCGCCTAATGCTAAATAAGAAAGATATCAACTGAATACTGCAATCACCATCGTTCCATCAGTTTTTCGAAGAAAAAATCGATCGATTTCAGTATCTTCGTCAGTTTATAGTTTAATATTTTCTGAATCGAAATTTTAGTATCAGACTCCTGTAGAGCATCAAAAAGTGTCAGATACTATGTATTTTTTAGCCTACTTTTATACTAGTTTTTCGTATCTGTACATACGTGTTTCTTTTGCCAAGTACCTCGAAAATGAGAAAAAGTGTGAAAATGTTGATTCATAATATTCTAGAAAAATGCAATTCCCCCACTAGATGGTATACACGGTTTGATAGAGGAGAAGTTCCTCTATCGACCTGTATANGTGTTTCTTTTGCCAAGTACCTCGAAAATGAGAAAAAGTGTGAAAATGTTGATTCAAAAGATTCTAGAAAAATGGAATTCCCCCACTAGGTGGCATATATGGTTTGATAGAGGAGAAGTTCCTCTATCGGCCTGCACAGTTAACTTTTCACGGGAGTAAGATTTGCTGATATTATGCGTCAAAAACGCAAAAATGCTGCATTTTTTCACTTTTTTCCCGTGACTTTTTGTACTATTTCATTATTAATTCACATGTTGAATGACTGTAAAGAATGTTTAAGCGTGAGATTCAGATTCAGCGTACAAAACTGCACTATAAAAGCTATTTTCTGCTACACTCGTAAATTTTTCAACCTTTATGAACCCTGAAGGCGTAGAGAAATTAGTCAAAAGTAACAGGCCCTCTTTTTTTCAGCAATGCAGTTGATTTTGAAATTCTGATTCGCTAAACCGCTTTTGTACTGATATATCTGTACAAAAATATGCATGGTGTCCAACCTAGTTGAAAATTAAAAAATTTCGAAATCCTGTACCCCCCTCCAGGGTCATAATGGCCGAAAAATTTATTTTCGATTTCAAAACGTTTTGATACCCTAAACAGTAGGGGATCTAGTCCTGATCTCGCGACAATAAAAAGGTTTTTACCCAGAAGGTTGACATTGTACAATAGCTCTACGATTAATGATATTAAACAGAAAAGGTGTCTTTTTGGACCAATAATGTCGGAACTGAACTATTCCGCCACCCAATATAGGAACCAATAGAATATCAAAGTTACACGGCTGGATCGTGCGCAGTTTTTGGCAAAGTTTGGTGGTTGACAACCTTTCTTGTGAGATGCAATTCTGAGTATATTGAAACATTAGAAAAATGAAAATGGAGGGTTACACACAATAATTACTGTTTTCCAGAAATCGAAAAGGCACAAATAAAGATATGAAAAAAGTAAAATTGTAGAGCAGCTCGTGTTCTGTAGAACTGATATCGACAAAGTATTTTAGAACATTCAAAGAGGGTCACACTAGGATCGCATCTCCCATGAGTGAACAAGTGTTCTTGAGCTCGTATATGATTCACTAAAAAGCCGAAACATTATGAAAACTGGATACATTATACACCATTCGATGCAACGTGAGCTATTCTGCAGAGTACCGTGTATCGTACTTCCATTCATTAGTTTTCCTAAAATTCGACAGGATCTGTGATAGTATAAAATAGGAACAAATAATTGGCTCAATAGGCTTGACGGGAAAATTTATAAGTGTAGCAGAAAATAGCTTTTATAGTGCAGTTTTGTACGCTGAATCTGAATCTCACG
>OENT01001908.1:0-32228 GCA_900239685.1 Rotaria macrura | reverse complement strand
CGAAGTGGTTTGGCGCCGAACCCCTGTTTTTTCTGAACCTCTAAAGGATCTTCCCGTGTGCCCGGCGGAAGATCCTTTGAAAGTTCGGTAGAATACCTATTTTTTTTAGAGTGTACACGATGTGCACACCCGCACTCACAATGTGTTGTGTGCGTGTTTATGTCTGTGTTTGTGAATGGATGTGCATATCGTCTAGAAGAACTAAATTTTTTCGACATACTTAATGTATATGAAAAAGCTAGTTAGCGCAGCCCCGTTGGGGCTAAAATGTGGAACTCACAGATCTATTGATTCACAATGCAAATAGAAAATACAGAAAATGTAATCTCACGAATTTTTTGCATCGCCTTTCTCTGATAGGCGCCCTATTTTTCATTTTCATTGTTGCTATTTGCTCGTTAGTTACCATATTTCGTTGTTCATTTTTCTTAATTTTACATTTTTCTTATTATAAGCATGGAAGTGAACGGTATACAATGCTCTGATATAAGGCGATAACATAATGCTGGTTGCTATGTCTGTAATGGAATAATAAATTGGTTTCAATGGTCTGTAATGGTGGGGGGGGTCTGTAACCAAAGACTTTGTCTGTAATGGAGGGGGTGGGGAGCATCAAAATTTTCACTCTTAAACTTCCACTCACTATTTTCTTCGAAAAAATATATGAGTTCCACAAAATGATGTACCAGGTATTATGTTAGCGATGAATCATCCTCAGTCCTTCCCCTCGATATCCAGTCGTTGCTCCTTCTCTATCGTTGTTCTTTCTCCTCTTTATCTCTCTTCTCTCTCTGCGCTTCTCGGTGATATATATGTACGTGTGATTAAGAACAGCGTAAAAATATATATGAAATAAACATTAAAGCTCGACGAAGCGAGCTAACACATTGGTTTCTTAGAAACAATAGTTTCTTTCAAAAACAATAATGAGCTTGTTCTGAAAATTAGACCAGTCAACTTGATTTCGACAGGTGACACACTATCAATCAACGGTCAAGTCTATAAATGTACGAAATGTATTGTATGGCAGTCGTGACGGAACAACATTGGAAGCTATTTATTTACGGTTGATTGTTCAAAATACTTGCCTTTCCAACAGGGACCGATATTAAATTTCCTCGTTGTCAGAACTCTATGTTCGTTTTTCAGTACTCTAATAGAAGGGGTAGTACTTAGATTCAATAGATTCATTTGTTTCTTTAATAAAACTCTTTATTGATATATATATATATATATATAAGTTAAAACTCACCACTGTTCTAAAATTGCTTCAAAACGTATAAAAATTAACCAGCTGAATATCGTGTGTCTAAAAACATATTCAATTAATAAATTCATCAAATGTACCCGTTAAAACATGTTGATAGAAGAAATATTTTCAGTAAACCTATAACAACGCGTAGAATTTATATAGTTACTGTTTTCATGCGTTTAATTCTTTAATTTTTGATTTAAACGAGTTTAGGTGCATGGGATTCTTTTATTTTTAGGTTGAACCCGGGAAAGCAGTGTTTATAGCGTTTTTCTGTCACCTGCGTGGGTATAGTGTCTCAACATTTACAGCAACAATGGTTGTTTTCTTCTTGAGATACAAAATGCTGAAGAAAAGCTGGTGTTTTGTAATTTTTACCGAATATGATCGGCTTATTCCGTTTTCGAATATCTTAGCAAGAAATGTATCCTTTTCGATTGAAAATTTCACGACCAGTAAGGAACTATGAAACCTATTGAGAGACAAAGTTTCAATTCCAAATTCCTATCTTACAACTTTTTAGAAGACCCGATATTTCTCCCAAAGGATATTGTGTAACTCCTGGTGATGATCAAAGTAACTCTTTTTAGCTATACCGTATGAGTACAATCGGGGTCTGTAATATCTATTTTTGTGATTAACGTCCACCTTTTCTAAGAAAAATCCTCTGAAGATGTAAGGGTAATCTTACGATGTTGATGCTCGTTTGTACTTTTAAAAAGAAGAAATGAAACTATTTCGTTCCGTAGAATTTAGTCAAAACTCACCTTGTGGTTTGTTTTGCTTAGTATCTGCAAGAAAAAAAGCAAAATAATAAAGATTTCAGGATTGAAATGGAACTTCTGATGACGATTCGTATTTTTCGTTTGCTTAAGGAAGTAACACATAATATTTTTTTGATGGAAGAATGTTTGAAAAAACTTTCTTGATTCTTGCCTTTACAATCTGAAGCAAAAACTGAAAAAAATGCAATTTCGACGTTAAAATGAGACATGCAATGATGATTCTTGTTTGTCGTTTTACAAAGGAAGAAAAATGAAATTTTTTTTTAGATGGAACAATGTTCGAACACACTATGCTGATTCGTTTGTTTATGCTTTGAAAACAAAAAAAAATGAAATATCGATTTCTACGGTGGAATGACAATGTGAGTGTAGATATGAATATGGGTGTCAATCTTATATTTACGTACACACATCTGAAGTCTACCTGAGCCTTGATCGAGCCTTGCTTGAGCCTACCAAAGCCTTATAATCTGTCCTTTTCCTTGATACGATAGCCTAGTCGAACAATTTGTAAGCAAGACCATGCAATCTCAGGATCGGTTGGTAAGATCTTGGCAAGATGATGGAAAATATATCGATTAACATTATTTTCTCACAAGATTTTGAGTAAAACAAAAAGCGACATCATTTGTGTATTTACATGTTGACTATAGTCATTCACCGTTTCTCAATACACAACTGTACATAAAAAAAATGATTGAATTAAGGAAGCATACATGTTCAAAATAATGTTTTTTTCGAACCTTTTTCTCGGCTATTGATTTTTCAAAATCATACTGATCTTGATCGGTGATCAAATGAGGACTATTCTGAAGAAGCCCTGTGTAGATTGAGGCTTCCCAAAATCAATCAGGTTTCAAGAGCTGATTCACTTCACTTATTTGGAATATGAATAATGGAAAAAAATCGAAAAAAGTGCCATTACATGCTTTCACAGAAAGAAATAAAAAATATACTGTGAGAGTTTCGAACCACGCTGTCAGAATGTGTCATACATTCTGTCGCAAGTCACGATGCATGCAACACTTTTTGTCTTAGTGTGTACGTAAGATTTTTCGGATCTATATCCAAGATCTGTAATAAGGTCTTTTTTAGTCGAAATCTTGCTTTCAAGATGTTCGATTTGAAAGTGAGAAATCAAAGAACAGAATCGGTGCAGACACTGCACTTGTCCATTCTATATAGTGGTGGTGCCAGGGATGGGCTGAGCTCTCCATCAAGGAAGTTTCTGGCCCCGCTAATAGTTCGCCCATGCCCACCTCAGTACAATTCACAATTCCCAGCGATACACGAGAATGTAATTCATTGGGTTCGAAGACGGAGTTTCTAGAATGACGAAGCTGATACGGGGATCTAAAAGCATGAGTGTTTAAGACAAAATAGATTATAGATGCAGATGAAATAGTTTTGTTGTGTTGCGAAATAATCCATAATCAGAATCTACATCGAGTTGACAATAAGTAGTTTGAGTTCAATATCAGTAACAGCGCCGAACTCTTCCTTTCGAGTCTTTGCGATTGTTTAACATAGATACTCGATCCATTCGATGATTATAATTAAATTTTATACGAGACAGTGAGAAATATTTCGTGGAAAATCTTTAGAAATTAGAGAAATCTCGTTCATATTTTCATCTTTTTGATTTTTATTATTGAAGTCGTGGCTACTTCATAGTTCGGTAAAATTCTACAAAACATTAAAGAATTAAAATTATTGAGAGCTTTGGTAGCACATCAAAACCCTCGCTGTCGTCTAATTAGGCAAAATATCAACATATTTATATGTAATCTCTGTAAGTATTGCATTTATGTTACTGATATTCTATTATGCGGCGATGCGGGAAATTCTCAAGAAAATCGAAGAAAACCAATCGATTCTATGAAATTTCAGAAGTAATATGTGCAGTACGTAACTATATACGCTTTATTGTCGTTGCATAAATGCAGGTATTAAATATGAAAAATTTTTCATCGTAAATCCATCACATGACCAGGATTCCCTCAGCTTTTGGTTGAAAGGCAAAATGTCGAAAAATGAAAATGTTAGCGCAAGTGGCGCTTTACGCCTTTTTCTTTCAAACCGGAGTTTAGAGGATCATCACCAGTACGGCCTGAGCTATTTTGTTTCTGAAACATGGAGGAATAAATAATATTACTGCAAATGAAATCAAATATGTTGAAAATATTCGACGAGGCAACAGAACTCCATTCATTAGTATCTTTTTTATGTTTGAAAATATTTCTGCAGCTTATCAAAGGAGATATAAGTTTATGGGAATTTAAATAGTTTTTTTGCATGAAGCTTTGCTCAAAGTTGTGATATGGAACCACTTTTTTTCAATCAAAAGTTCAATTAAAGTGCCATTCAGCGCTATGTACTTTGGATATACACTAGCTATTGTCAAATATGCTATCTTGATTGAAGAAGTTAGAGAAGATGAAAATAGCTTTGTGTGTATTTTTATGTGAGCAAAATATAATGGTTTTTAATCAGACTCTGGTGATTCTATTACTGAGATCAGCATGCTTTTGTTTTGAATCATCAATTACCTCTATTCAGTTGAGATTTTGTGAATAAAGTGATGAAGCATCTGAATCTTTTTTAGCTACTTTGCTTTAGAGACCATCTATAGTTATCAACATATCTTATTATTGTGAAGCATTCATAAGATCTAGTTTCATACAGAATGTGTGGTTCTAGTAAAATAGAGTATTATTTCGAATATTTATTTTCTTTTCATAGTTAGTGAGATTATTCATTCTCTAAAACAGTAGGAACACTACCAACCCTTTCAAAGTGTTGCAGAAGCGACGAACACAAAACAGTTTCGCTGGCGGTTTCACGGAGAGAACGTTTACTACGAAACCAAATTTTAAAATCCGAGAGAAGAAAAATATTCTGTATTGAAAAGACGGAGTCACTTAAATTCAAAACGAAACATTACAGTTTTCTCAGCAAACTAAATTAGAGTTCGTCTCGAACCTGGATTTTTCAGTCTTTTTTGTACTGATTCTGTTTTCGGTCCTTCGGATGTTAAAATGGTTTCTTAGTAAAGTTTCCGCCGATATATCCAGGAGAAGAACCATTTTAGGTTTCGTAGCTTCTGCGGAATTTAAAAAGATTACTTTTAGTGTACCTATTTTTCTTAAAGAGCTCGACTCTTTATGGCATCTGCTATTTCAAAATCTTATACTCTCATAGAGGAAATCATAATGACTTTCAATTGCGTTCAGCTATGATGATTTATCTGGTAAGAAAGTGATAATTAATCTGAGTCAGCAGATCCTATATATGGATAGCATCAGCTGTTAATTATTGTTTTCCACATATCTTGTATCTCCCTGATGTTGCCGAGTTTCGAAAAACGGATTTCAGATGTGCACTCTTCACGTTCTCAGGATCCTGTCAAGCTTTTCCTCACTGAAAATGATATTCAAATACTGAGAGCGATTGTCTGACTTAAATCGTGACTCATGTGTCGAGTAGGAGAAGATTGAGGAAGAAAAAGAAGAAGAATTTACCATGGCAACTAACCTATATGAATACTATAAGTCGACTCCTGCAGTTCGTGCAGTCAGCCGACTAAATCAATTATGTATCTATTAAATCATAAATAACGACTCTTTCATTTTATAGATCTCTTTCCTTGTTGAGAAGTTTTATGCTGAATTGTGTTTAATTATGTGAGGATATTGTCCGAAGTTTCACGTTGGCACACTTCCGTCTACAATTTTTTCGAATGGTACACTTGCAAGTTTCTTCTCAAAGTATTATAATGATTCTGGTTCAACTGGAGAGTACTATCAATTTCTAAATTCAACTTCTGCTGAACAAGCACTCTTTGAATAGATGAGTGCTAGCAGAGCCTTAAGCCCCCCCCCCCCCTTAAAGAAAGTCGATTTTCGTCAAGAAAATGAAAATTAAGATAACACCTTGAGGTGATAGCCCATGTTCTGCTCTTTCAGAATCACTATAGTTTTTTTTTCAAAGACCATTTTTTGACCGAAATTTTTAGTGATCTTTGAGAGGTCCTCTATGTCAAAAACGATTTTTTTTATAGTTATTTTGCCTTCAATTATGTTTTTTCGGAAATTAACTTTTACCATTCGATAGAGCATGCAAAGACGCAGGGCATCTCGTGCTCCGATTTTTGAAAAAGCTTTTTTTTAAGTCCGAAAAAGATCGCCTACAAAATTCACTTGCAGTTTTTTGGCCTTTTTTCAAGGACTTTGAGCTGTGAAAACTTTTTTGGGCATAAAAAAAGTTTTTTCAAAAATCAGAGCACGAGATGCCCTGCGTCTTTGCATGCTCTATCGAATAGTAAAAAAAGATTTTCAAAAAAACATTGTTGAAGGCAAAATAACTAGGATGGAAAATGGGTCATTTTTAACCAGTGTTCACTTTATAACTTCCTTAAACTTGCATATTTCGGGCAGAAATTTTTATCGTGGGCTAGCCGCTCCAGTCCTAACATATCCGCAAAATTTCAGTCGATTTGAACTTTCTTTGACGAAAATCGACTTACGAGGGAGGGAGCGGGCTTAAAAGAGAGTATTGAAATCCCTGGATTTTATGCGGGCTGTTCGATAGTAGAATCTATCTTCACCGTAGCAGCGTCTATTGTTTATATAATCAAACATCTATGTGATACGCAAATGAATACAATTGTACAAGATTTATTTGTTGAAAGCTAGAATAATTTGACCTTTTATGAACAACATTAAAGTGAATGTGCACCCTGGTCATGCTCATATAAAATTACTAAAAAACATGATCCAATAGAAGCATTGTCGACTGCTATCGCTGTATTTGGTGACTCAAACAAATATATTTACTATGATTATTCCTTTTGTGGTACAAGGCGTCGATGTATTGATTCCTAAACGTAGCCTGAAATTGACTCCGTTGAAAAAAATACAATAATGCAAAAGAGAATCTAAATAATACTAATGACAACCAGGCCAACTTTAACATCCTCAACTTCGAATGAAGAACTTCCACGCATATATATGTATCCTTTGTCTCTGAGATATTCTAAATGCAACGATCTAGAATAGAGTAATATCAGACTTTCCAGTAAGGGAGAAGAAGCTCAATGTTGTGTATTTTGTTCTGAATTTCGGTGTTTTTATTTGTGCATTGAAGGTTTCAGAAAATTTTAATCAGATTTGACTATAGCTGATTACTAAATGTAAGTATCGCGACCATTGTTGCTCCCTGCTATTATTGGGTACGTCTGTGCTATGAAGTTACTGACAGATTCTTGAGTCTACTGGCCAAAGCTATCTGATTTATGGATTTATGAAGGGGAAAAATCTAATACCTAGACATTTTGTAATTGTCTTCTAACTTCCTGATTTATACAGATCCTTGTAGTTTCTTATAGTTCTGGGGCTAATGTCAGATTCTTGTTTTTTCTAGTCTTTCAATGAAATATTACTTACCACAAGATGTATATGTATTGTGTAAAGTTTACTTCAAATACTCTTTTGTTTTAAAAAAATTTATGAAGTCAACCTTAAATTTTTCTCCTTGAATATGATGAGCAGTATGGAGGTTGTCATTTTTTTTATCTGTTTGAGTATTTGTATCGGTCCTCTGTTTTGAGTACGAGTCCTTACAAAAAAGCGAGTGTGATTGAGGAATTATAATTTTTCCTCATCCACACCCTCCATCTGTAATATGTTTTAATCGATGACTCAACAAATTTTTGTCGTCCGAAATCCACTCAAATGAGTCGTTGTATCGGTAAAAATGAAAAAATTCTTCTGTGAAAATATCATTTTATCATATACACTTTCATTCTACTCCAAATTTAATCATTGATTCGCTCTTTCATTATGTATTGAATTTATCAAATCAATCACGCAAACATGCTGTGCTTTTGTGGTTTTCAGTAGCCATAAAATGCTTTAGAACATTCTGTTTCTTCACCTTATTTCATACAGTGATCAAAAATAAATTAATACAATGACGTCGATCGACGAGAAACCCATGCATATGGTGCTGGCTGAATTAAAAACAGGGGCAAAATTATTTGAACGAAAATCCGATGACGAGAAATATTCTCATTATTTCTCACTCGATAAACAAGAAGAATATATATCATATCAGGAAGCAGAAAACACTTTAACTGCATTATCGTCTTGTGAGTATCATAATCTTTGACTCATTCATCAATAGAAAACGATGGATTTATTTCTTGCTAGTACATACTGATTTTTAATGTGAATAAATCTATCGATTAGTTCCACAAGATAAAGTTAGATTGTTCTATCATTTTCTTACTCGATAGAAAGACCTATTTGAAAACAGCATTGTCTCTCTATTCTAAACAAAATGAATCAACTGTACTGTTATTATTTGCTGTAAAAATTTTTCAAATGTAGGAGCACTTCATTGTTTTCTTTACTAAAAAATAAGTGGTAACTACAAAAGACAGTATTTTATGTTAGTTAGCAGTAATCGTCGATGATTATTTTTTTCGCTCGTTCTGTTTGTTTTCGAATATTTTGTGTCCTTGGAGTTGAATAATACACTTATTAAGAACTAAATGCAAATGAATCGCGTTCGATATCCCTGTGATTAGAGACACACGTTTTAAACTTGTGCAAATGATCGAATGTGGTTGAACAAGCAAAAATCACAAACATTCATGTGAATAGCAGATTTGAGCGAATTAAAGTTGTCCCTGTCTGAAGCAGAAACTGTTTTCATCATTCAATCTGTGATTTAGGCTCAAAATTTGCACACTAAACACGGAAGAATTCAGTATAGTCAGATTTTTGTATTAACTTTGTCGAAATCTACCGAGCTGTCTTTCACTATGGCTCAATGATTCATATGTCGAAGCAAGCATAATTATTTTTCTTCGTTTCCCCTTCAGTACTAATCTTTACTTTTCATAATGACCTATAGCTTACCATCAGCATTATAAAGGGTTAACTGCTCATTTACAACTAATGATCCGCGGTGAAATGGATTCGGCCAATAAGATTAATTTGTATGTTTACTAACTTGACTGATTCAACGCGATTCATTATAAGATTTATGTAAGAGACGGTTTATGAAACGATCAAGAAACTTCGAAAATAGATGGAAATTTTCATTGCCGACGTATTTTACTTTTCCAATATGAAGTTGCCTTACATGGAATTTTCCATTCTACCATCAATACAATGACAATACGCTTATTTATTTGTACTGAGGAGATATTCTTAATATACATAACCCAAATGAAGAGTATGAGCATGTAAAAAAAATAATCTATTTGTAATCTTGAATCTCATTCATTTTTTAACATTTTCTAGATCGGTATGAGTACAAAGATCATTGTTTATTAGTCTAATTCATCTGAATTTCAGCCAGATATCTGTTCTTAATTGTTTAAATAGAAAAACGTCATCGACTATGATTAATCGACATGTTATTAGAACTGATATGTCATGATTGATTACTACGAAGAGAATTTCTAAATCGCTTCATGAATGAAGTTTTTTTCAAATATTTTTCTGTTACTTCGTAGAAAATCAAAAGTTACCTAATACAACAGCTATTGATCATGATGGTTTTGCTATTCCGACAAAAGTAGCATCGGTATGACTAGAAATCATATGTTTTAGTTTAAGACGTTGTGATCTTTCTCTTCCTGATGTTGAAGCCTCGTACTAATTAGTAGGCATTTGTTGATGAATGCATCTTTACTTTATTCTTAGTAGACCGATAGCGCAGAGAAGTTGATGAAGGATAACTTCATTAAAGAATATCCATCTAAGCCAAACTTTTGTGCGTGATAGCTTTAGATAATGACCTTTCATCGAAATGTACAAGAAAGGAACCAAACATTTAAATGTTCATTTGTACTTTGCATTCTACATTGATCCTTAGCTTTTCGCAAGAGCTTCCTTGAAACCATTTGAACATTTTCACTTTTCTAAGAAGTAAATCTTTGTTTTTATGTTATTACAAAATTTACTAGCTACTCTTTCGATTTAGATTCCATAAATCAAATCAATGAAGTCCATCCTGGTATTTATAAACCAATCATCGATCGCCTATTCCAGCACGAAATTGTTGAGCCACACGATGTAAGCGTGTTTTACTCACAAGTGTTAAAGAAACTCTAGAGTGAAAGACAGTGATTATGGAGCAAAGTAGTAGAATGGCATGACTACGGAGCGAATCTAAGAGCAAGGGAAACGTAGACAAATAAATATGCATGCACATATCCAGAGGAGATTTAGAAGAGATAAAATCTATCCAGTTTTTAGTTCACCGTACGGAAGCTACTATGAGCATCATAGTTGTCTTTCAAGTTCCTTTCTATAACTTGTTACTATGAATTATTTTTTTCAATTCGTATTCACACCAACTTCTTTGTTTTTCTTGAAATATTCAAGTTCTTGTGCGTCCCATTTAGTTACTCTTACGTTTGACCAGTCCATGTCTGACATTACTAAAATCTATACATACGTCGTTCAGTTGATGTTTTCTGCGGATGAAAACGAGTTCTCATTCTACTAGCTAGATATCGATTCTCTTGATTGAATTTAAGAATAGTGAGTGACACTATCTTTCAACTGACGGTTTAACTATATCTTTTCAAAGATCTTGTAAAGTGAATGGCTGTCTGATGATATTAGGCGAACTCCGAGACAGTTTTTTTCTATCTAGGAAGATGCTTCATTCTCCATTATCTACAACGATTATCGAGATGTGATCCATTTGGTGGCCGATGATGAACGCACACGTGATGTGTGGGTCCGAGGTTTGCAACATCTCATCGACCGACAAACAACTAAAGAGTCAAGAAGTGCCGATGGAGAAACCAAGTGAGAAATATAGCGAATGTGTAATCATTATTGATCATTCAATTAATTAGCTGGGTTTTGAGTCATTTTCTTGTGGCCAATAAAGATCGATCGGGTACATTAACGAAGCAAGAATGTCATCAACTTCTCACCAATGTACTCAAGGTCAATGTACCAGAATCTGTGTTCGAAAACATGTTCAAAGTATAAATTCAAATGGTTCATATTGATTTAGTCATTATTCTTTCATTTTGTTTCAATGCAGCAAACAGACACATGTGGCGAAGGTGTGTTGAAACTAGAAGAATTCACAACTGTCTTCCGTCAGCTCACTCATCATGATGAACTCTATGAGGTTATGCAAAAGTCAGTATTGTGTAAGATTTTTCGTTGAACAAGATTTCGATTCTCTAACGTAGATATGTCAAAAATGGACACAGCATTTCGATTGAAACGATTCAAATGACTATTGATGAACTATTGTTTTTTCTTCAAAATAGTCAAAATGTAAGTTCATGTGTAATATTTTTTATTATCATTATTTACATACTCAAATGATATACGTACATAGCACCATAGGGTATTAATAAAGTTCAATGGTTCAAACGATCGAATTTTACATGAACGTATTGAGACACGAGAACAAGTACAGAAAATCATTGGCGAATTCGAAATCGATACTCAATGTCGAGAAAATGGTCTGCTGAGTTTTAATGGTAAGTGTTCTCGAAAGCGAATATTTCACTATTTTGTCAATCATAAAATACTCTCTCTCTCTCTCTCCTGAAGACGATGTCTAGAATAGAAAAATCTCGAAAGAGTATACATATTTTTAAATACTTTTTTAAGATCATGAATACTTAAAGTGATTCATAGGTTTCCGAAACATGATGCGGTCTCAAGATTTCGATCTGATGAAACCATGGTGTGTTCGTCAAACATATCAAGATATGACTAGGTATGTAAGTGAAGAGTCATCATCTGTCGATTTATAACATTTGCTGTTCTGTGTTTAGGCCATTGACAGATTACTTTATCAACACTTCACACAACACGTATAATTAAAATAGTTATAATTCTTAATAAATCAAATTGAACTGATTTTGACTTTCTATAGTTATCTATCTCATACCCAATTGATGGGTAGTAGTAATCCAGAGCCATACAATCGAGCACTACTTGCTGGTTGTCGTGCTGTCGAATTGGATTGTTATGATGGTGAAAATGGACGGCCTATTGTGAAACATGCTCATACACTCGTTAAACCATGTCCTTTTGAATCAATTATCAGTTCAATTAAGCCAAATCTATTTATTAAGTCACCGTAAGTAGTATCAATCATATATTATGATATTCTTTTGTGTTTTGAAATTCTCTTCTCACAGATATCCAGTGACTCTTGATCTTGAGAATCATTGCTCGTTATCACAACAACATGAGATGGCTCGGATTTTAGAGGATATTCTTGGTGGTGAGAATGATTGAGAATAAAAATGTTTATAACTTTCAACTGTATTTCATGAAGATTATCTGATTAAAAAACCTTTATGCTCACATGATTCATCTGTTTTGCCATCACCAGAAGATCTAAAATATAAAGTACTTGTTCGAGTAAGTAAACCAGTTGAATATCTCTACTCAAATAAAATTGAGAAGTAAATGAACGAAAACACGTTCTCATATTGTTGTTTATTAGGGTATCAAACTGAATACACCAACAACAATAAACAAATTAGTGGAAAACGAAACAGATGATAATATATCTCTTGCTGATCCATTGAGCAAGTTATGTGTTATTTTCTGCTTGTATATCGTTAGCTCGTCTTCAAAAACGCATTGTCCTTTTTATTTTTAGATAATTGAAAATGATCTTGCCAATCTCTTTATCTACTTGCAAAATGTTCCTTATCGTGAGTATGAATATGCCAAAACCAATTGTAAGTGAAACGTCAATCTTAGCCTTTGTCAAACGTTCGTCTTGCTTATCATCAATAGATGTATGTTATCACTCACCGAATATTTCTGAAAATCATTTTCAACAAACAATAAAAGATGAACCGGATCATCTAGCTCTACAGACAACCAATACTATATGTCGAATGTATCCAAGTGGACTTCGACAAGATTCAAGTAATCCTGATCCTATACTTCCATGGAATTTCGGTATACAAATGGTTGCATTAAACTTTCAAAAAGATGATGTAGCAATGGCACTCTCCTATGGAAAATTCTCTGACAATGGTTGCTGTGGTTACGTACTCAAACCGAACTATTTGATCGATGCAAAACGAACTCAATTCAATCCGCTTAACTTTGTAACAAGACCATCAAGTTTTTCCACAAATCTTTTCGAACGACCACAAGCATTAACAATTACGATTATCAGTGCTCAATATTTCTTAACATCTTGTACAACAACTACTGATAAAATCCAACCATATGTTAAAGTGTCAACAAATGGAATGCCATGTGATCAAAAAGTACAACGAACACATGCGGTAAAAATCAATGGATTCAATCCAGTTTGGAAAGAAGCATTTCAATTTCAAATAAGCTTTCCACAAATGTGTCTCGTCTTATTTGCTATTTATGATCATGATGTTTTCACTGATGATGATCGATTAGCTTACTGTTGTTTGCCCATGAGCATCATGCAAACAGGTATTTCGAGAGAAAGAATTAACTGAGTTCAATACAATCGATCAAACTCATTCCATTCTTTTACTATAGGCTTTCGTTACATGCAATTGCGATCAAAGAATCACGATCTGACGAATTCAACTTTATTCGTTCATGTTCAAATAGAAGATTATGAAAAAATGAGTCCCTAGAAAAAGAGAAGACATTGACTAATTCAATACCTAGCACGCATAATGGCAACACGTTTTTCAACTAGATAGTTGATCTGTTTGGCTTATTTTTTCTTTAGATGTGATGTATTATTTTGTGAGACGTTATATAAACAAAACAGTGAGTTCATATTCAACAACGAATTGAATAGGCCCATCTCTTAAAATAGGTATGAATGTAAGTGAAATTAAAATGATCATCAATACAGACACTCAAACTAAAAGATTATCATACTGACACCCTCAACTAACTCATATTCTATATAAGTTTCGGTTGCAATGAAGTAAATATTATTTATTGTACTTCGTCAAAACTCAAGTCTTTAATTTCATATAAGAATCATGGTTTGACTATATCCGCTGAAAATATTTACGATTATACGAAAGACAGGCGTTGTAGATATTGATATGCTATTTTGTAACATCTTTTAAAGAGAAGTAGGATTTCGCATGCACATAACTAATTCGTGTCTATTTGAGAAAATATGGATTTGTTTATCATTTGTTGACAATGTGCTTCGTAGAAATCAGTTTATGATGAAGGTAAAAATTGATTCAGTAAATTTTTTAAAAAGAAGGATAGATCGGAACCATCGGCACCATTAGAATTTTGACTATATGCTAACTTAGCTAAAGTGTTTTCTATTGCCTCAAAATTTGGCATCTGTCCTGGATCGGCAAGTACTTCAGCATATTGAATTGTGCCATGACGATCAACGACAAACGCTGCTCTTTTCGTAACATCTCTCATACCATATACCGGAAATTGTTCATAGAGTGCATCATAGGCACGTGCCACGTCTCTGTTAAAATCAGACAATAGATCGAATGGTAACTGCTGTTTTAGTTTGAATGCATTCAAAGCAAATGTCGAATCGACCGATATGCCAACCACAGTACAATTGAGTCGCGTATATTTAATCATGCTATCACGAATCAAGCATAGCTCATTCGTACAAACGTTGGAGAAAGCCATCGGAAAGAAGAGAATGAGGACATGAGAACGAGCGATTAAATCATGAAGAGATACTTGTTGATTATTGGTATTGTACAGAGTGAAGTCAGGTGCGCGGTGACCAAGCAATAAAGTTCCTTTTCCCCTTGAACTTTAGAAAGGAAAACGACAATAATGTGAAATTTATTGAATTGCATACCTGTTCTTGGCATTGCGATATTCAGTTGCCTGGCGTAACTTTTCACTGTATGGAGTAAAAGATGTCGCCAGCATATCGATGTGTGCAATAAAATAATTATTCAATGATTTTTCTAATTTCGATGCTGCTCTTGTCTCCTTTTCGCCTAATCAGTAAGTTTGTCTTGGTAACTTTGAAGTTTCCAACTAATTCTAAACGAAAAAAAACGGAAAATTGTGTGAGACTGATAGTAGAATGGCTCATATGTGAAAGTAATTCTGGTAATTTTTCTCAAATTTAGCTTGAAGCAGAAGTCGAAGTTGCGAGATTTTTTTAGCAGAAAACAAACTGCTATATCTATATTTCATACTTGTACACTCCTAATGTGAACAAGAGCTCATTAAGATCAGATCAACTTCGTTTTACCCGATTACTTATTAAGCCTCTATGCTATATTATGACTTCATCGTATTAATTCAAAACAAGAATGAATTTCGATTTCAATACAAGGCAGAATTTGTTTCCTACCCATTCGTATGAACAGCTCGATCACCTCAAAAGAAATCAAGTAAAACATCGAAATAAGTAAAAACAAGCTGCCAAAACGTGCCGATATGGTGATTCTCTTACTTCGTAGAGTAGAGATTCTCAGATTTCTTTTCTCTGCCATGTCAACAAGGTGATTGCATTCTTATACAAGTTTTCTGACACAGCGTCATCATACCTGAATCTTTTTTGTGCCCTGTTGTTTCTTTATATTTTGCAAAGCAATGATATCTGAAAGTCAACACAATATACACTGTTGTCGATTGTTATTGTCGTCAATTCTTTTTCTCTGTGCTATCGACAACAACTTCTCTGATGAAGTCAGTGCAAATAAAATAGATTTCGGCGAAAAGAAAAAAGAGGAAGTAGATTTTGAAGCAGTGCCCAAATAAATTTCTTCTTTGCATATGTCTCCCCGATCACAGAATTCGACTGATTCATATCAATACTTCCAAATTCATAAATCGAAACCTTCTATTTATGAGTCAATTGCAATATTTTTGAACTATTGGTGCAAAAAAACAGGAAAGTGATTTTAGAGAAAATCTGAATAGTAACCTTTCTTTGCCATAATTTACTGATTCGAAACTCAAAATTTCCCAACTACTTGAATCATGTAGAAAAAACTAGCCAGTTGTAGCCTTCGCGCTACGTTTAACGGCCAAATGACTCAACCAAGAAGGTACCGATTTCGGACGAACGATCTTGGGGTGTGTGAGAAATAGCTATTTCAGTTCATCTCAGTACACAAAAATACAAAAAACATGTTTCCGAAACTAGTCTTTTATTATCTGCAGATTTCTGTTTTAGGGAATCATCTTTCCTCTGGAAAATGCTTAAATATAACCTTGAAAAAATGTCAAAAAAAGGGTTAGTCGACACATTTTAGTCTAATGCAAAGTTTTACTGAAAGAAAGCGTTGTGTAACGATGAAAATTTTACCCGTAGTACCAAAACAGATATCATTCATTAAGAAAAATCTTCAGTGTATAATCGCGTTAGTATCTGTGAAGTGATGGTCGACGTAGTTTTAAAAATTTTGACTCTACAAAGTGAATGTAAAAGGGATTTTTCAAGACGTAGCCTCCTATTTCTCGAAAACGCAACATTTGTTTTGTCCATTTTGTAGCAAAAATCACCATCTTTCTCTTCAAATATGAACTTAGTCTTATTTTTATCACACATCGACCGATACTAACCGTTTTGTGTTACCCTACAAAAAATTGAGAAAGCAACTCCAAAATGGTTTTGAAGACAAATGGGCGGTAAAAAGAGAGAAAATATAGAACTGAAAATAAACTTAGATGCTTCCTCACGTGCTCTTGAAAAGGGTTTATTTACATTTTTCTTTTTTTCCTTTCCTTCTCCAACTACTCTAGTTTTTCTGCAACGACTCATTGAAAATAGAGTCAGCACGGGGTGAATGCAGAAAAACAGTTGATGTGCTTCATTAAAAAAATCATAACTTTTTTATTTTTCATTTTTTCGAAAAATTTTCGTCACAAGACAGGTAGCTAAGACTGTGTTCTATCGATTGGTGAAAAAATGTTTTCTAAACCTTCTGATTAGAGCTATCTACAAGGTGTTCTTTGATCACTACTTGCGGGTTATACATTTACTCTATTTGGGTCTACTGTATAAAACGGCTAGTGTCACCGGGGTTAATGTATAATCTCAGCAATTTTTCACATACTTTTTATTACCTAATTTTTGAGCGATTGGTGCACTATTTTCTTGTGATTTTTTTACCAATCGATAAAACACAGTCTTAGCTACCTGTCTTGTGACGAAAATTTTTCGAAAAAATGAAAAATAAAAAAGTTATGATTTTTTTAATGAAACACATCAACTGTTTTTCTGCATTCACCCCCCGCTAACTCTATGCTTTTTTTGCGCTAAGATACGCTGATCTCGATTATGTGATCAGTCACTGAGCTGACACTTTCTGCGGTAGTAGGACGAATTGAAAGGATTAAAAGAAAAAGAAATTGAATCTTGGTTAAGCACAGTCGAAGTTATAGTGCAAATATTCTTAAAAAATAACCGTACCTTAAAGTTGCAAATGGCTCATATAAATCTTTCGTCGTACGTAGCATTCAATACGCATATTTCATAGTTTACGATGCCAAAAAATTGAAACTAGTTATTCATTCTCCAACAGCATAAACTGATTGAATCACAATTCATAAACTAAAGAAATCCGATCGGAATTAAATCTATCAACAATGCTTGCTATCTTCTTTGCTCAATATTTGATTAGTACTAGTACAACTAGCACAACGTCATAGCTGTATAACTATAACATTTCTGAGTACCGTTTACTTGGTGACCTATACACCAAGTGGATGAATAGTATAAAACCTTAAGATGTTGAAATTTGACATTTGTATAATTATATGACGCATTGTCACATGCAGAAAAATCGTGTCAAAATGTTGAATAATCAGTTAGCTCTTATGATATTAGAACCATTCGTACAACCGAACAAATCAAAGATTATATCATGATGAAATTGAGATCATGTTGTTAAAAAACAATTCTTTTTAAATAATTGGTCTTCATTCGCGAAATCGACTTATTTTGATTAAATGTAAATATTGTTAAACATTGCTATTCATTATTTTTTAAATCGGACATATTTCTTGTGCATCATTATGCCGGTGATATATGGTTTCACTGGTTTCTTTTCCCCCAATATCTTAGATTATAAAACGAGCAACATGGAAAGTATGCGCTTCTTCAAAATGTGGTTCGACATCAAACATTGTCCTGATTACTTTATCTTCCAAAATATGCATTCATATTTTGTAACAATGATGCAATCAACTGTAGCTGAATTATCATGACTGCTTATTTGTGATGAAAATATTACAAAAATTTTCTTTGTTTTTTATGAACTCCATATTTCCATGCGTAGCGAAGCTCATGTAAAACTTCCTCTATAAATACTTATTGAATAAGGATATTTCACTTTTCTCTTAGTCGACACAATGTTGCCATTCGTAGTATTTCATTTAGACAGAAATGATCGATCGTGATGAGTTCAATAGTAATATTTGTTTGTAAGTTCTGCATGATTCCACTTTGAAGTTTATCGACGTATTTGAAAATCCTAAATCGATCTCTATATCTAAGAAAAGAATCGATATGTCGAGATCATAAGCCGCTGCAAAAAGAAGTTCTATTACTATCGATCTGAGTAATTGACATATGTGAAACATCGTTTGCAGAACAACTTAACCGAGTATTCAACGAATACATTCACGTCACTGAATCGTCTAGTTTCAAGCGTGAAAACTACTAGTCCGTTTGGTGTTACTATCAAAGGCTACTTCGAAGGAAAATGAAATATATAATATTTTGCTATATGAAGATCAATTGCATGTATTTGAACTTCAAAGAATGAATAGGTGTATATATTTCCATTCATATCTAGTATTACTGTAAACAATTAAAAGATAATATGCTGGCAGTGATCATCTCCTCGTCTTGATTTATCTGAGATTTTAAATGAAAAAAAGATTTCGCATTGTTTAAAATGACTTAACAGATGATTCAGCTTCTACGATCTAATTCTTTTTCTTTTGAAATTATCCAATGAATGATCAGGAAATTCTACAGTCAGTTCTCTATTTCGAATCTCGTAGATATCGATTGATTAATCTAGAATAGTTTTCAACAATCAAGAGGAAAAGGATAATAATTATAACACTTATTTGATTCATTTGATTTAGAAGAAAAACCAAACCTATTTGTACTGTTTCATCTCTTAATACTTTTCATTATTTTCAATTAATTTGTACTAATGTTTGGAAATACAAATCTAAAAATGAAAAAGAAAAAGACGAAAATGCTTCTTTGCTTACTATTTGTTTCAGCTCATCAACTTATATGTCAGTTCAGTTTTATTTATCAGGATGAACTTTCAACTAATTATATAAAATTCAGTGAAAAATAAAATCCTACTCGATTCCTGAATTTATTAGATTTATACATTAACATCAATGAAGATTTAATAAATAAAACCATAACAATACTTTAAAGTATTCCTATGTGTTATTCATTACTAACTACAGGGTACGATTGTAGGTCAATTCAAATGCATCAGTTTCATGAATATGCGAAACATTGATTTAAGTTTACTTGCGTCTTAAGACACCCCATCAAATCCTTTTTTTATTTATAACCATCGTGGTCACTATTAGCGATGGAACGTTTTTATTACGCGATCTTAATAGCAAGATTGTTCATCTCATGGAATTAACATACTTAGATTGAATAAATATATTCAGATTTGATACTGAATCTGTGTGTATCGAATGTAGCAGACTCGGTATTTATCTATATTATAACAAGTAGTAATTAATTGACTGGGGTTATGGGAGCAGAGCGAAAATGAAAATGGCGGAAAAAATAGAAACAGGAAAATAGCGAAAGAAAAATTATATAGAAAGAAAATAGCGAAAAGGAAAACAGCGAAAATATGATATGATGGAAGAAATGGAAACAAATAGAAACATCCGATGATTGAAAAGATGTAGCTAAAAAATTCAATAATTTCTGTTTGCATTGTTCACTCACCCAATGGCGCACTTTTTTCCAGTAAATCGAGAAAACTTCTTAATATTAAGTAGATATCTCGTGAAAATGATTTCAAATATAGCTTCTGAAAACAGTTCATTTAACATTCAGACACTTGAGATATCTTTTGCAACATCGAATAAAGGTAATCCATTAATAATTTGTGATAATTATTTATTTCGATGTAATAAAAAGATAATCTCGAAAAAATATTGGATTATCACTATTAATTGGAAACAAAAAAAATAAGATTTTTCTAGATGCATTTTCAGTATTCTTTTTTCAATCAATAAAACAGCATAAACCATGAGTAGTCACAAGAATGGAAATGATCACCTCTAAGTTTTTCTTTTAGCTCATTTAAATTTTCGACGTTTTTCTCTTTCTATTTTCCTTTTCGCCAGTTTCCACCAAGACCAATTGAGTACTATACCTGTGGATTGAAAATGACATGAGCTACATAAGCAAATGATCTTTATAATAACTATTGATACAAATATTGAAAATATTGGATGCTCAAATAATTATGAATTTTTATAAGTGGTTGGAACTGAAGGACTAAATTTAAGATTGGAAGCATTTTGTATTAATTCAATTTTTATAAATCAGCAAAAGTGTATGGAGCATTCACATAGAAAATGTTGGATGGCAAAGCTATGTTCAAACGAATGGAATTTCCGGTAAGATCGACCACGATGTCTTCCTTTTGAAATATTACAAATAAACATTTCACCTAATTTTACTCGAAACGTTTACTATCTCTGTCGTTTAGAAAAACTTGATTGAATAGATTAGGTAGAAAATAACCAAATATGCAGAACAGTAGGTCAACATCGACGATAGCAAGCTTTCATTTTAACTCTTTCACTTTTGTAATTCGCCAATTTTTTAACAGTGCAAAACAAAGTATTATTACGAACAGTCATAAAACATGAATAACTAATGGCCTATACTTCAACATATTATTATATTCATTTAAACAAGAAGAAAATTCCAAAAGAGTTATCGTTGAATATTTTCTTATAATTAAGTTGAACGATTATTATATTCTACAAAACGTAATCGAACCAAGTAGACAATGTACTGATTTTTCGAGAAAATAATTCAAAACAAATGTACCTGAAAAGCATCTACCTACAGTTCCCCATGATTGTGGTAAACTTTTCCTATCGTACATATGATCGAAACACACATCGAAGTCAATATGGACATTTTTGTATGCTTGGCAGGAAAAAAATATTCATACAAAAATCGTGAATCGCAAGAATTAGGATTCTTATCGTTCAAAGTTTGAAATATGGTCGATAAAGACTTCTTTAATTTACATACAATGAAAGAATACCATGCTCACACACAATAAGCTATCATCTACATGAATTTTTGTGGTGGAAGTACGATGGGAAAAGTTTTTCTAAAACTTGAACAGAACAAATATGTATTTTTCAATTATATGTATATGCCAGTCAGAACATATTTAAAAGTTCAAAGCGTTGTCGCTCAACAAAATTTATGAACTATCAAATTCTATAATTACTTTTGTAAATGACTTTTCTTATTACTAGGAATTTTTAAATAATGACGAAGGAAATAGAAAAAATACGACGTCTCCAATTGCTGCTACTTGAGAGTGTCATTGTCATATGCAAAATTGTTTTTCCTGGTAAAATAATGCTAGACAACGAGCCAGCTCATACAACAACAGAAAAATTCACGAGCTCTCGAAAGAATTAATTATCACTGTAAAACTTCATTTCTTAACTCGTGGTAAATTAAAAATTAAGAGCGAGACATACAACATAAAGACGTACAAAGTCCTCCCCCCCCCCTCCCAATTATAATGAACTTGCTTCTTATGGTAAAGAATAATAGATAAATCTTTGTTGAAGTGGAAATCAGAATTAATCTACCACAATTTCATTGACGCTGACAGATTTTACTACTCTTGATACAACACAGAATTTTTCTTGCTATTAACGCCATGATCGTCGTTTGACATTCGCGATAACCGGAACTCGTGATCCGGAGCCAATTTATATCACTTTTCAAAATATAACAAAGGTATCTTGAAAATTAGTCCACTGAACGATCTTAAATTCTCGGTGATCTCTCACATATTACATTACATTTCTTTTTCTTTATAAGATAAAGTATCTGGAACAATGGTTCCCTTTCCTTTCTTGCATTGTTACTTTTGATGCCAAGAAAAACTATAGTCAATTAAATGCCTTGAAAGTCTTTTTTAATACAGTTATTTACACATTAGAAAAAATCTCTCCTTTGCTTTTATGTAATACTGAAAAATTCAGGCATAAAAGATCCACGTACTCTCTCAAGCACATAAAATTGATCACAATCGACGTTCTACCACTATGCCTTGATGAGCATTGTTTTCGCAAAGATAAATAATGATCCTATACAATCATTCATATTTCTTCATATCAAAAAGGTTTCTTTATTAGTGTCAGAAAAAGAGCTTGCATTGTACATTACTTGACTAGATGAAAACTATGAATACTTTGATTGGAGACATCATGTGTTTCTGTCTGTCAGAAATTTAATTAGACAAAATCATTACGAAGCGAATCAGACCTTTAGGAAGATGCTTTTTTCTTTCTTCTTGTCATATACCCACTATAATTTCCAAATTTTCAATCCTTCCTATCTCTAAAGAGAAAACAATTCAAAAGATCAAACATAAACATACTATTGCGTAAACTAAAAGAATGTCTCATCATGGACCCAAATGATAAACAACAGTGAGGAATGGTTTATCTCAAATGTGTTGAAGAGTGCAATACATGAGATACGTCTGACATTGATATGTATTGATTTGATCTCAACTTAATTGTTATCTGACGATAATAGAATCTTTCATCAAGATATATTATACTATAATCTCCTACTATAACATAAAAGAGACAAGTAAATCTTTTACTAATGAAAAGATTTTTGCTTTAAAAGTTAATTTCAATTAAATAATGAATACCAACGTACATATACCTATGTATATATGCTTGTATATAATTTTTGGTTTTTCTTTATTAGAAAAAAAAGCGGCTGACAATAGCAATCGAACAAAGAAATATAACCACAAATGCAATAAACATAAGGAAAATGCAAGTGTGCTATTCGTTCTAAATACGAGTCAACTAGAACGTTGTTTCATACGTATAACAAGCACTCAAGCAAGGAAGAAAAAAAAACAGAAAGAAAAATTGACTAATATAAGTTCATGATGTTCAATATGAGAAGACAAGAAAAAGAAAACACGAAACAGTAAAAAAAAAGATATCATCATTCTCAAGAGAAGAATATCTTTCTTTTTGAGTAATCAAAGACAAACAAAAGATTTATAATTGAGTGTTTTTTCTAGGCTAACGAGTATTCTAATCTATATACACACAAAACAGAAGAGAAAAAAGCAAAACATAAGATGAATTAGAAAATAACTATGAGAAAATAAACAAAAGAAAATGAAATGAAATGAATAATAAACACATCAAAACAACGAATACACATAAATTTTTTTTTCGTCTATTTTGCTTTTTCTTTCCTTCAAAACGATGCTCACATGAATAAGAAAAATGTGAAAAAAGCGGTAAAAACCTTTTTAAAATTTCGTTTTTCTACTTAAGCTTTAGCAGCTCCGGTTGCTGCTGGCGTACGTTTAACAAACATACGACGATCATGATGAGCCCAAACCGTTCTAGTATGGGATAAAAATGCTTAAAAAACATTTTCTTTAAAAACAAATTTTCTTCTTACCGATAGAGGAAACCGGCAACGATGGCGCCAACAATTGGACCAATCCAATAAACAAAATGATTCTCCCATTGATTAGCAAATATAGCTGGACCAAGTGAACGAGCCGGATTAAGTGAACCACCAGTATATGCACCACTGAAATGTCGAAATTCATTTAACTATTTTCTTTTTCGTCCGCATATTACACTTACATAGCAAGAATATTAACAGCCAATGTAAATCCAACAAGCATTGGTGCAAGACCAGTTTTTGATTTTGTGTCAACTAAAACCATCAGGATGACAGTAACCAAAACAAATGTCGCAATGAATTCAATTATAACACCCTTAGAAAGAAAAAACAAAAGGCAAGTAGATAATCATGTACGATCAATTCAGTTCTTGAGTTATAATTAATAACATACTTGCCAAATGCGAACATAATCAGCCGTATAATAAACTGCAACTTTAGTACTTGTCTCATTTAAAGCTTGATATGTTGCTAATAATGTTGCACCACCTTTGCATTCAAGATACGTACGTGTCGTAAGTAATAATCGTAAAAGACCACCGGCAGCAATGCCTGGTAAATTCACGTAAAAAGAACAATAAGCATATATCAATAAAACAAACATCGAACTCCTACCCCCCAAAAGTTGCATGACAACATAAAGAATAGCGACAACTGCTTGCATTTCACCAGCAATTAAAATACCAATGGTAACAGCTGGATTAAAATGAACACCTGATATATGTCCAAAACTAGCAGCAAATACCATCAATGCCAAACCAAATGAGAGTGCACTTGTCAGTACACCACCACCTGAACATGCACCCCACATACCAATAAGAATGAATAATGTTGCACCAATCTATAGAATGAAATGTATCTCTTTTCTTTTTTTTGTTACGGACAATAACAACAAGAAAAAGGAAATTTTGGCGTTCCTCTTACTTACAAGTTCAACTAATAGTGGTCGAATGACTTGAGTGAATTTACTTTTATCTTCCGATATAACATCAGCATCCCTAAAATAGAATTTCATTCAATGACAAATATATGGAGCAAGAATTGTCGCACCGAACTGATAAATTCTTATAGGGGATGGATCGATCACTTTCAGTTCGATACTTGATTGATGACATATTCCGTATGTTGATTGATAAGAATAGGCGGAGGGGAAATGTGATGAATATTGGAAATGAATGAATGGTTTATCTGTTCTATCTGTCTGAATACGCACATCGTTTGATATCTTATCAAAGACAAAGACATACAGTTGTTTGTCTAGATCAATTCTCTTCGCTCTTAATTTTATCTCATTACAATTATGTGTGAAATTTACCACTTTCATATGGATATTTCATTTCCTTGATTCTATACCGGATATGCAAATGAAAAATTAACATTAAAACGCTAATTAGGAAACGTTATCTCCATAGAATATATCAACATTGAACACCATGGGTGGTCAAGAAGCAATAAAAAAAGGCAAAACTAAGCCGAGCTGACACCCAACAACAGCTTCATATGGTACACATGCGTTCACTTACTTTCGTACGACTGTTGTACTAGTTTCAATCGCTACTACTGACGGAACAACCGGATTTGTATGAGCAACTTCTTCAGTTGAAGTTAACATTGGTTGACGTTCACTAAGTTGAACTTCAGTGTTGGCCATAAGTTCTTTCTATTACTTAATTTTTCAAGAAAGACAAGAAAATAGTCTACAGACAAAAAAAAAGAGTTTTTCTCTTATGTATCGTTTGCGGTTAGTTAAGAAAAGAGAGAGGCACAGAGAAGAAGAAAAAAAGAGGTAAAAGTCGACAACTATGAATGGAACTAAAAGATGTAAATTTAGAAATGTAAGAAACAAAAAAAGAGAGAATGCACAATGAAACTTTTCTCCGAACAACTAGTTTCTTTTGTCTTTCATTGACTAGAGTAACAACTATATGTGGTATACATTTAAAGAGGAGATAGAAAGAAGAGAGAGAGAGAGAGGGAGAAAAAAAATGGAAAAGAAACGAACATACACAATGTAGAGAGGGGGATAATTAGCGGACATATCTAAAAAAAAGGCGCAGGAGAGAGAGAGAAAGAAATAGAAAGAGGTGAACTCGGTTGGGACGACACTCCAATCAGGAATTAGTGCGATGGGGCTCATTACAACAGGTTTTCATCTTCTTCTTATTCTGTCTCTCCTTCTTTTCTCGCTCGTGTGCGCTTCCGCCTCACCGCTCTCATTTGTGTATGCAGACTCACACATTCGGTCAAATGATGATGGTGATGATGATGATACTGATGATCATGATGGTGATGGAAAAAAGAATGCAGTGTGTCGAGCACACAACCGCAACTAACTTTAAATATAAAAAGACAGAAAGTAACCATAACAACTGGTTTATTCTCTATCATCTTTAAAAAAAAGAAGGAAAAAAAGAAGGAATGTACACGGACTAAACTGTCGAGCATGAAATGATTGAGTTATTATCTAAATATCGTTTATATAGTAATATTTGGCTTGTAGCCAAAATGTTAAAATGAATGACAGACAGTATACAAATGGACTAAATGAGTATTAAATGAAACATCTGCTTAGTAATTATGATTGCAATCGCAATGTCAGAGGAATATAAAAGAAGAAGAAGAGAGAATCTAGGCATGGCGCCAATCGATTCATTGATTGTCCAACTGAGCGAATAATCATTATTATCATGTCTTCTTCTTCTGCTTTGTATTCAAAGTGTTCCTCTTTGAACATGCTAAGATATATACACATTGACGCCCTTCCTTATTCATTGAGGTCAACGTCTCGTTTTTCACTCAAGCACATATAGACAAATATTGACATTGTCTATGGATGTTGTTTTTGTTTTATATTGATTGCTATTGTCATGAATGGAGTATAGCTGATGGCAGTATCTGCTTTATAATTGGTAAAGTATAAACTAAGACGATAGTTAAATTGATATCTAAATGCTTTTTATCTTTGATTCCTGTTGTGAATTGACCTTTGATAATTATTTCCTAACAATCAATGAATACGCACACGCAAACACATACACACACGAATATATATATATATATATATATATATATATTCTTCCATTTGTGAATGGATTTAACCGATATATCTCTATGTATATATATATAAATATTATTATTTTTTGATGATGATTAACATCATTGCATCCCACAATAGACTTTATCAAAACAGAATTGAGATGATCGATGATATGAATATAGATTTCTGTTTTGTGGTTTAGTGCTATGTCATCCATCTGTCAACTTTTTTTCTTTTTTCTTTGATAAAAACCTCAATGGTACGATATATATTCCAGGCATAATTAATCGTAGAAAGCAAAGAAACAACTTTACCACGAATGGATACCGAATTTTTATATCTCTAAAGGGAATACGTTTTCTAATCATGTCATTCGGCTCCTTTCTTTTTGTTTTTCTGAGACGTGATCCGGTATAAATCATTCAGGAAGAAAAGAAAAATAAAGCTTACTTGACAATATTTGCTTTTTTAATGAATAGAACTTCGTCAGGCGATGTTGACAATAGATCTTTACGTTCATTCATTTCTCGTTCCATTTATTTCGATAATTGATAATCAATATTAATTAAACAATAAAATCTATGATCTATCAAAATAAATAAAATTTACAATTGAAATAAAAAGAGACAAGATGAAATATAGAGATCTTTTTATTTCGTCGTCTAATCTTTACGAAGTCAAGAACAGAGACAAACACACAGGCTTATGCACTTCTTCGTTTCTTATTTTCTTTATAAAGATTGCTCATTGAATCTCTTGGATTCAAAACAAATATTTTTCTTTTAAACAGAACTAAATTAACTACTCAAATACATATGTCTATGTTAATTTAATCGGATAGGAATTCATGTTTTCTTTTTCGCATTGAAAAATATGAACATTCATTTCCGGCATGTCTAAACATGAATATTGAAACTAATGAAAGAAGAATTGTTTGTATTTTGTAAAGTGCTCAGAAAATAGCAGCTGGCACTGATGAAAATGAGAAAAAAAAAGCGGAAGATGCGACTGAGTGATAGGATCTGATGATTATGAACTACTAAGTTGAAGATTACTTGAGACACGTATGTGTTTGTATACATTCACATGCATAGGGGAAAGGGGAATTTTTTCAACACTTACTTAACTAGTCGATATTAGCCTGCGTATTGTTGTTACTGTACTATCTAAAACGAAATAGACGAGACGTATACCATGTATATTCGATGATTAGACGACTGTACTCGAAGCGAAAACATATCTACTGCATTGCCCTTCTCTTCTGCCGTATCTCAGATGAACAGAAACAATAAACTATATACATATATATGCAGACATCCAGTTATTCAACTATCGAAATCATTTTCCTCTCTCCCTTTTTTCCATCTATCCAATCAACGGACAAACATTTTCATATATGAAAAGGGCACAAACGAACGAGGACGGTAACTAAACAAACACGTTTTCGTTCGAAAATATCGTTCATGTATACATATGCATACATGTGAATGTGTGTATGTGCGTGCTTGTCTATGTCTTTAGACTACTACTGTTGACCTTCTGCTCTCCTTCGAGGCCATAAGCAAACGAGAAACGAGCGAAAAAAAAAGAAAAATTGCTTTTGGATATATACGTAGAAAAGTGATGAACATCGTATATATATATATATATGTATGTGTATATGCTTAATCGTTGGCATGCATTCTTGAAAAATAGAGAAGGAACAGAAGTGACCAGATGTTGATCGATCACATATTTATTGGAATCAATGATTCATAAGACTATTTTTGTTTTTGATTATGAGTAAGCTGAGATAAAGAAAAAGAAAGTTATGCATGATTAATCACAAATAAAGCAAATGGAAAAAAGCGGAAAAGCCTATTAGAATATATTCAACTAAAATTTTTCTACTATATTCGAAAATGATACCACAACAAGATGATCACGATGAATCGTCGCTTGTGTGCTCATACAAGCATCGATGAATGGTTCATTTTATTCAGCATGAACATATATAACAAAAGACATATGAACATGTTTTTCGGCTGATGAATGATATTGCAAATCGACATGAAAATTCTTGAATTATCATTAAAATTAGATTTTCGAATAATCATTTGATGAGTTTTTGTTTTAATTAAAAACAAGCTGTTGTATTTCGGATGTATAAAGTGTAATGATTGGTTGCCAATGAACGGAAAACATGAAACGGAAAAAGTTACATGCATCTATCATGGATGTTCGATAGACTGAATGTCAAAGCGTTTTATGCATCATTAACACACAGTAGGAAATGAGTTGTCAAAAGTAATACAGTTGTTTGTTGCTTATCACCCGTGAGCTCAATTAGCCATAAAATTATATCGATAGTGTGGTGTGTTTTATCAAAAAAATATCATCATGCAGATCACACCAAAGAAGACAGGTTATTTTCAATTGAGTTCTATGGTGGAAGTTTTATTATTTGAAAAATTTCATCGTCATATTTGATATAACGGGGAAAAAGTTCCTAACTAATGAATGCTCTCATTTTACTTTTCTATTGTATGAATAAATTATTTTCATAAATTAATTGAGTTATATTGAATTTTATGTATAAATTAGAATACTAATGAACAAAGTGCATGAGATTAATGCCAGATAGATATTCACAATATGATATTATAAAACAAAAAGTAATATTGATTTATATTTAGATTGATTTTTAATTAGTATTAGATTAAAAGAATTACATATGTATCTCTGCTCTTGTTGTTTCTAAAGTATTGATTCCTCAGTGATAGGACTTCATGCAAGTACTATGATCTTGATGCCATTAAAGACATCGGATATATCATCAAGGGACAGCTTGCCAAAATAATTTTTCAACTCCTACCAAGAAAATGAATATTTATCTATCATAATAAAATGATGTCTGTCGATTGTCATTGTTCTGATTTACTTAAAATTATCATATCAACAGTTGTAGTCTTTCAACTTGATCATGGTATTAGGAATAATGCTTCCTTTTTTGTCTTGAACATCTTTTCTTTATACATGTCAACTATAGTACAAAAAATTCAGTATGTAAAAAAACATTTCGCGTGAAACTTACTCCAAATGTATAAATGTAGTTTCATTCATAGAATTGGTTTTAATTTCTTCTTTCTTTCAGACGATAAGTGAAAAATGATACGATATGCACTACACATCTATTATTCTTGCTTGACAACAGATCGAGTTTCTTCAGAGAAATCGACAGTAGTACTTGATAGTAGTATTGATTTGTATTATTATCATCGAGCAAAATAAAACGAGAACGCAACTTATAAATGCTTCGTCCAATAAGACAGAGACAACTGTGATCATTATTTATTTTAGTCTATAATTATGTTTCTTTCTAATAGATAATGAAACTGAATATTTTACTAAGCTCGTACACTGAATTCACAATCTATTAGTGTTTCATCATTCTTTTACAAGTCAAGATTCTTTTCTGTTTGTAGCAATAGTATGAAAGTTCTTTAGGACTGTGTGTGTCATCATAGTTTCTTCTGCTAGAGTATGCGTTTTCCAGAGATGAGATCGATTGGAACTTATTGGCCTACCGAAACCAATCCCATCTCTGATTCTTTCAACTAACATCTTTGTTACATATCAGTTAATTTTATGAAAGACTATCTGAGGCTAACAAAATTTTATTCGAGAAAATTACATATACTGTCAAGGTATTCATGGAACTCTCTTCTCGAAAATGTATGTTTTTTTTCAGCTGTCTGCGGAAACGTTTCCTTCGATAATGTCCGCTGAATTGTCATGCTTCTAAAACCAATGTAAATCTATGCCACTTTCAAATACTATTTTATATTGTAAAAGTTTTAACTCTGTCTATGATGAGTTTACGGATAATTTGTACTGTTTTTGTATGCGGCATATCATGAAATATCTATAATGATCATATACCGGTAGATTGTCGCATAATCATTTGAAGGATGAAAAATAACCTTTCGATATCGAATAGCGATTGTGTGGTTTTTTACTTTTTTTTAATCTTATAAGCCTGATGTAGCAGTTAATTTTCGTTCAATTGTATTGAAATATTGATCTCATCTTCTTTAACCGTTGAATAACAATTCAGAATAGGTAACATTAAACCGAGCCAAAGATCAAACTGAAATATCTTATTCGGACATAACAAAAATGAGACAATAGATTTTATTTTCTCTCTGTTCTGTATTAAACACAGGATCAATCATTATTCAATATGATATCATTTTTCAGCAGACTTCTGTTAACAGATTGAATGGTATTTTGGTTTGATAATAATATTTCATGACGTTAACACTACATCAAACAACAACATGATCCATCCATCTAATGTAACTTTCGTATTGGAAGGTATGCCAATCTATTTAGATTCAATGTATAAAATATTTACAACGTTAAAAAAACACATTCAAAGAAGTGAACATGAAATTGTGTAGCTCTATATCCAAGGGACTAAAAATGTTGAAGTTTATCCATAGGAAACCAAATGAAAACTATTGCTCGTCTAAATCAATTCATTCACTGATTAATATTTCATTCGAATCCGATTGATTTTTATATTGTAATCTAAGCAATCAAATTTTAGTGAATCGATAGAAAATACTTGAAAACTTACCTATAATACTCATATTTCATATAAACATTTTGTTGATGGTTATTATTCATCACGAAAATAGCATCAATGATATTGTTAAAATTAACAAAGGAAGTCATTTATATGTCCGAAAACCATTTCCTTGCAAGAATTTGATATTGAAAAATTAAAATACCGCAACATGATATTAGATTTGATTTAACAGGAACTACATTATATCATGTCTAAACCGTGAATCAGTTTGCACAATATAATTAATCACGCCAACTGAATAGAAATGTTAGTTCTTTCGCTTTTTAAATGACTGAACTTGTCATTAACTTCCAGAGTTAAGTACACAAAATAAAAATTTCTGAAGAATACTTTTGCGCATACTTCTCTGCCTTATGATAAATAATTGCATGATGAATATTTCAAGAAATCCAATACGCAAGGGTACTCTGCACGAAAAAAAGAATTGACAACATTCATCGATATATCGATTCATATCAATGCTGTGATAGCAATATTGACGACATGAAAGAAATATAATTCTTCACACTTTTGATTGATAATCGCCAATAACCAGATTCCTGATGTATGATGGAGATACGAATGAAAGCTTCATCGTCTTGAAGAATACTGAAAATTCGAATTATGCATGTTAACAACTCCTTTGATTTGATTTTCGAATCTTTCTTTTGCATCTGTCGTTATTAAACGAAGACGATGGTATACATATGTAGGAAAAAATGAAACTTAACAATTCTATCGATGCTACAGACATACAGTATTGGACAAAAGTTCTGGGACAAACCTTCATCTTTTACAATATTTCATTGAGAAGCTGTTATGAAGATATCATGAGGTGCTGCGATAGCT
>OENT01001907.1:0-30425 GCA_900239685.1 Rotaria macrura | reverse complement strand
TACAGAGAAAACGGCAGAAAAATTTGAACTTCGAGAGAATTTTCGTTCTCAGTGTTTCGTATTTTAACCTGAAAACCAAGCTTAAAACCTCTCTAATCCTCTTGAATAGTATTTCGCTACAGGTTTTACGCTATGCTTTTTCATTGGGACACACGGAAAAGATTTTTGTCTCAAAAGGCTTTTGAGTCTGAAGACCTGGTTTTCCAAAAAATCGGCGCAAACCTAAACGTTACACGAAATGGTTTTCATATTCGGACTCAGCATATCAATTACCTAGTGTCCACTGAGTCTCAATTCGATAGCGATTTTCAAGTTGGGGGTCTTCCCTCCTTAGATACTAACTGATTTTCTTTTTCTGAGTGCATGGACTTAGCATATGGTGAAATTTGGTTTTGAGTTTCGGAAACTATTGTTTTTCGTCTTTTACCATCTTTTGAACTAGAGTATCACGAAACTTGGTTTCCGTCTTACAAACTGCTGCTTTTCGCTTTTCCTGTCTACTGAACACCAATTTAATGAAATGTCTCTGTGAATCTTAGAAAGGATTGTTTTAGTTTTTTCATGTATTGAGCTGAAACACGATAAAATTTGCGTCTGATCCTAAAAACTATTACTTTCTGTTCTTTGGTTGCTTTTTTTGTCGAAATGAAATATCACGGGAGCTCTTCTTACATGCAGGAATGAAGTATGTGCTTTTTCGAAGAAAAATTTATATTATAATACGCTTTCACTCTACTGATAAATTGTTAGGATAATATTATTTTGAAAACTAAGATAATTCCAGTATTATACATTGAGAATCAACTATACTAGAAGTAATTGTTTCGTTGATGATATGTTCCTAATAGGTATGCGCCAGTGCCAAGTCAACTTGGTACCCAATTAGGCTGGGCATCCACATAACTCAACTCATTATCAAGATTAGTTAATATAATGTATTACTGTGATGAAGTTACTAACTATCGATTGAATCACAGATCAGTTAAATAGATACTCAGTCGGACTGGTACCTAGTTAACTAGCATTCCTGCATACCTAATGCACTCCTAACTTCATATGCCTTATAATTACGTACAAAGGGTAGTCCTATTTATTTGATAATGAGTTCAGTTATATTGATACCCAACTCCTAGTTCTGCACTGGCATTGGTTCATACCAAGTTCCAATATGAATCTTAAGCCACTACAGTGAGTTTGAATCAATTTTGAGTTGCTTTGCGATTGATTAGAAAGAGATAAAATTACACTGTAGTTGGTGTTAGCAGTGGTATTGCAAAGAAATCGTTTAGTTGATTATAACTGAAGATGGCTAATTAAAATCGATTCTGAATCAATTAAAAATCGATTATAATCATACACCTTGAATCGATTATTAATCGATGACGAATCGATTATAATCGAAGAAACAGCTATTTCGCTTTACTAATCGATTAAAATTGATTAAGGCTGATTTTAATCGATTGGGAATAATAATCGATTAAAGATGTATGATTGTAATCGATTTTTAATCATAGTGGAAATCGATTTTAATCAGATTTTACCCCCATTTTTTTACATGGGCAGAATACGCAAAACATTTGGCTTCAACTATTATCTTAAACATGACTATGTAAGACGATATACTGAGCGTGTGAGTGTACAAGTCTTCCATTCATTCATACTTAAATCAAACCCGCATCTACATCTTCTCACCCATCCTCCTTTATTTGACTTTTAGAGATGCACATATAGGATTTCTCTTTTGTTGACAATCAGAGCCTGTATTAGGTTGTAATCAGATCACGTATGAAAAGATTTTACCTGAATTGAAATGCAGTTGTTTGTAATTTTTTGAAATAAAAAAAATTGTTAATTTTGTTTTAGTGAATGGCATTTGCTTCGAAAAGTTCAATCAGAGAAAAACACTGACATCTACTAATACTTTTCAATCGATAAAAAGTAGATAATAGAACTAGTCGAGAATTTCTAGCAGATGAGAAATTTCAGTATATTCATCGATAGTGGTATGTTTTTTTCAACTTTCTAATGTTGATGGTAAGCCTTTGGTTAAAGCTATCGATATAGTAGTGGACGAAATTGATATCAATAGTTGGAGAGAATGAAGTAAAACATTTAAAACTCGAATTGAAGACAAGTCGTCTTTAGAATTGTGCGTAATTAACTGTTACTTAAACCTCATCTATCTCAATGTGTCGCTAAGGTACATATTGCGATTATTCAATCCTGTTATTGAGACCCTTTGCAAGGGCATGAGTAACTGTTTTGAGATAAAAGATTGTTCCTAGGAATTTACTTTTGTTTTTTGTTGATGATGTTGTATCGAAGTTACTATCGGGTGTGCGTACATGCTATTTAAATTCATCATGTTTCTCCATACACAATAAGTTGGATGTGTCAATACAGTTGTGCTTGTGTTGAGATAAATTAAGTCAATATAAAGGTAAATGACGTCCTTTACATGCACGTAGATATATATATATATATAGTTGGCCGACTGAAAGATGCATGAAAGCAGTTAATTAAATGACAACATGCTACACAGTATGACGAATAATATGGCATCTATGATCGTGTATTTTATCATAGTTATTTTAAGTCAACATTTGACAACAGGCGGTAAGTTGATCCTAGCCCAGCGCTTGATATCTTATATTTACGTTACATAACTGTAGTGCAGAACGTCGCTGTCGTTGTCTCGCAAGCAACTCAACATGTTGGCCGAATGCTGCACTTTGGGAATCATTTAATAAAACTATTGACGGACGTCTTCTCGTACCTCAGCCATCGGCTGCTGTGTGCAATGGAATAACATACGATGCTAGTGCATGTGCTTTAGCCACTGCTCAATGGATAAATTCAACATGGCGTGCCGATCAAGCTGGTGCAATGCAAAATCATAATTGGGAGAATAGTTCATGTTCAATTTCCACGAATAGTACTACGTGCAACCAAGGTTCTGTCCCAGTATTTGCAGTAAGCGCAACACTGCCTGAACATGTTCAAAACACAGTTCGATTCGCTACTCAGAATAATCTTCGTCTAGTTATCAAAAGTACAGGACATGATTATTTAGGTCGATCAACCGCAGCTGGATCTCTACTTTTATGGACTCATCATATGAAAAACATGACATTGATCGAGTCCTATTCATCATGTGACTATATACATGAATCTAAAGTTGCTCGATTAGATGCAGGCGTTCAATGGGGTGAGGTCTATCGTTGGTTGGATACTTTCAGTTTGACGGCGATTGGTGGCGCCTCTGGTACGGTAGGAGTGGCCGGTTACCTGCAAGGTGGTGGCCATAGTCCATTGTCGCGTTGGAAAGGCATGGGCGCTGATCAAATACTCGAATATGATGTTGTAACTGCCGATGGACAACGTCAAACAGTAAGTCCATGTCAGAATGGTGATCTATTCTGGGCATTAAGTGGTGGGGGTGGTGGTACTTTTGCCATCGTACTCTCTATCGTCATTAAAACATTCCACTCCCCAAGTATGGCAGTTGCTACGTTTGATATAACAACGCCAAACGAAGCTCGCTATAAAAGACTAACAGAAGACGTCATACGATTGTTCACAAGAGTAGCTGATGAAGGTTGGTCAGCATATTTCACTATGTTAGATATGCGACTAAGTGGTATATTTCATGTACCTGACGGCAATTTGGCAGTAGTCAACGGAACGTTAATTCAATTTGCAGCCAATAATCCCGATTTAGATTTTGGAAAAACATCGATATTCAGCCTTCCATCGTTCTACTATTATTTTGCACTCATGTTGGAACCATCGAATCCTACTGGATTTAATGTTTTACTCAGTTCACGTCTGATACGTGAAAGTGTCATTCGTACTTCACCGGATAAAGTCGCTGAAGTGTTTCTTCAAGCACGAGGTCAATCCGCAAATGGATCAAGCCTTTTGGGGCATCTAGTAGCCGGCGGACAGGTATCGAATATATCCAACACAAACAACAGCGTCAATCCAGGATGGCGTTCTGCTCTCCTTCATATGGTCTATACTCAGGGCTGGTTAGATACAACACCAGTAGATATTCAAAACTATTTAGCTACAGAAGTCACACGTCGAACCGGGATCTTGGATCAATTATCTACTGGTTTTCCACCAGCTTGCTACTCGAACGAAGCCGATCCCAATGAAGTAAATTGGCAAGAAAACTTTTTCGGTTCGCAAGCTATATATAATCGACTGAAAGCAATCAAAGATAGAGTTGATCCATTGGGTCTATTTGTATGCGAGCATTGTGTCGGCAGTGATGATTGGACGCCAGATCTTAACTGTCCGAAGTTGCCGGATCCGTTACCATCGAGCTCCAGCAAATACAGTCTAACATGGCTGTTTACGCTGATTCAAATTCTTCTTGTACTAGCCTACTAATCATTGAGTGCTTATTATGAACTTCTTGATAGCTTCAACACTATTTTGAGTTGTCCGATTCATCATTTTTTCTGATTGCTTATCTTTTAACAATAATATATAAAACTGAATCAAGTTGCCTGGCGGGAATAAATCTTTCCAGAACAATGACCAAGCAAGTCGATCTATGTGAACGTCATAGCAATCTTGATGCTATTACGACAATATTTATCCCAAAAAAGATGAGTTCTGTCTTCTAGAATGATCATTGTCTAAAAGCTTCTTCGAGTGGTTTCCAACATTTTCATAGCTCAAAGTTTACTTGTAAATATAATCGTAAAAATCTCGGTACATCTTACGGCTCGCGTAAAGCAGATTGGATATTAGATTGATCCCTACTCATTTGACTGTCACTCCAATTTGTGCTAAATATGATCAATTTTGACACTCGAGGACCATAGCACTGCTGGCGTAACAATCAGCAAGGTTTATGAACTACGGGTTGAACACATCAAATCGAGAATGTCACAGTTTTTATTTGAACGATGCATCTTGGAATTCATACTATTTCTTTTTCTTTTCCATGTCCGAATCACTAGCAAGCCTCTTTACTACAATATCATGGAAACATATGATGTTCACTTTATGTGTCTTTGTTTCATCAACATGGGGATATTTCCGTTTCGTATATATCTGAACCAAATATAAAATCATGCTGAACATAGTTACAGAAGTCTGCAACAACTTGCTAAAGTTTCGAAGTCATCATGCCTTTCTGTAATTTCCTCATTTGTTTGCAATCACTTAACCTTCGGAACAGAAATGCGCTTGAGATAACAACTTTGCATTCAGCATAGAGTGAAGTATGAAGCTTGAGGAATTACTCGCTAATTTCCAAATTGATAATCAGAAAATCCTAATTTAAGTGAGCACTCTCGTAAAGACTAAATCTGTACACATAGGGATCAAACAATTATCATATATACTCATGATAGAAATGTGTAATATTAAGAATTTCAGCAGTAGACTTCGGTAGAAAGTTTTATAAACTCATACAATTAATATTGTAGCGATTCATTTTCTTCAATGAGTTACTTCTGCACAGTCACCACTTTAGATTTTCAATGTTAAGCGCAAAAGCAAAATTAGCGATAAGATTAGTGGTCGTGAATCCAACACTCTTATTATTATGAACTATTCATGCGTTCGCTTGACGCTGACAGCCTTGGCACAAAAAAATAATGGCTAAAGTGTCAAAGCATGCTGTCGAATTCATTTTCCATTCTATGATCTAGCGCAAAGTGATTTGAACCAGTTCATACACACTTGCATCCAATGATTCCAGATGCTACCCATTGATTACGAATAGTTGCATTCTAGAATTTTTTGAGCGTGGGGATTCGACCGATATTAGTGAATGAGTACTATCCGAACTAGGTCGTTTCGACTTATGGATGCCGCGTACTATTTTCATGTCAAGAACTTTCTAGTTTTTGGTGTATGGAACAGATACAGATCTTCTTGTCAGCAACACGGTTACTGACACTCACTCGCAAATCACACTCAAATATGTTCCTACATCATGCCATCGTGTTCTGTTTGATACACTCCACATTACTCGTTTGTTGACAGTCTAAGTATTCTTCTCAGATAATTAGATAGGTCGAATCAGCCAGCCGTTACTTATCTTTGTAATTTTCATTCATATCGTCTTTGTATTCTATGAAATTTCCCTGTAATCAACATAATTACTTTCGCAGTCTTATCACGATCTACATGTTGGTTACAATAGAATTGATCTTATAAAAGTGAAAATAGTTAAATAGAGCATAGAATTCAAAAATACAGTTTTTTTCATCGAAATAATTTATTTAAAAAGAATTTATTCATATGAAATTACTTCGGACAACAGACAACGGACATATTTTTAGCAACTTAATCCAGTGCTCTGTAATTATATATTTATAGAAAAAACGAGGAAAACATTCTGCGCTATTTTGTAGCTGCTGATGGCTCGAATGAAGCTGCTTTTCTTCGTTTGATTCTTCTGGCTAAGCTATTTTATTTTGTTAATTTATTTTTTTTAAGTTATTGACTTATAAAAATAATTCGAAATGTAAAGATTCAACAGAGAATAGCAAAATAGATCTGATCCTTTATTTTACCATTGTTTCCATCCATTAGTAAAATAGATGTATAATATCGTTTAAACAAATTCTCGGGAAGAAAATTTCTCATATATTTTTCTTGAAACTGTTATATACGTTTTGAATCATGTCCCACATAATCTCTGTCTGCTGTTCTTCAGACTAAACCATGCTTGACATGTTATGTTGGAAGTTTTTTTTTATGTTGAATAATGATTCTATAATTATTCATTTCTCGAGTTTTATGTCAAAAGAGATTATCACGCTTGAAAAATAACTTCATCATGCAGCAACAACTTGTGAAATAAACATCTCGTCAATAGTCTGCACATTAGCAACAAAAGATTTCTTCATTCAACATCGCCAGAAAACTAAGAGAAATTATTTCATGATTTTGTTTTCAATTTTTTCAACAATAACACTTCAGTCAGGAACGTTAACCGACACAATGTGCTCGGTAATGTTTCTGGCAACTGTCGATAGCTTTTCCTATGAAAAGCATCTATTCTTTCAACACGAGACGATGAGTGAGACTGTCTGATTTTCTTAATCAAATGTTGTGTTATACGCGGTGTCTATCCGCATTTATGAAAGAATTCTATGCGAGAGCTAAAATGTTTACTTTCGAATAATATCTAGTATAAAAAAATTACCGACAGTTTCAAGTATTTTCTTCTGATCGTTAACTTGCTGGTCACTTGTACAGATGTTTATTTTTTCAAAGATGCAAAATATTTTGCATGTTTTTATTTCGGATAGAACTTCTATCTATTTAATAAGGAGTATGAAAGTAATTCATTTGTAATTATGATGTTCACTTTATATCAAACTTGATTCTTCTTTGAATAATGGATGTATTCGAGAGCATTTTTAAACTGATGATATGTTTCTTTTAAACTTTGGAAGCATAATATTTTTCATCAGATGTGACTCTTCGGTGTTGCATAAGATCAATATACAGGTAAGTAAATGAAGTGTTACTAGACAGTTGATCGTCGGACAACACATGATACAGTAGCTTATTCGAAATAAACTCAATAGAAGTATGTTCATGGTTTTCTTTAAAAAAATCGAAGATCGAAATTTAACTCTTAGAATATTCATGAAAACGTTTGAAATACGCGAAAAATGCCCAGTCACGTATTTCACAATTATTTTAGATCACCAGGGTACCTTCTTCCCTGTTCTTCTTTTTTCGTTGCTAATTGCTCATTATTTTCCATTTTTGTAATTTGCTTTTTATTACCGCTGTTGACATGTGTTATGTAGAGGGCAAGGAGGAATGGAAAAAAGTTCCTACTCAAAACCTATAAATACTATGTTGAGTGACAGTATATCTGGATTTTGGAAATAATAGAGCTTAGTAAGTTCCTATGATTCATTCTGTCGAATATCATGCATTTGATTGAATTTACCCATTCAGATGAATACAGTGCGATAGAGATCAAAGAGTCCAATAATTAGATTTCGTCATCCATTTTCAGCACTTGTTGCTGAAACTGGTTAAGAACTGTTAATCGGATACTATGACTAAATCCCACATTGTAAATACTAAACACTTTTCGACGTGATGTATAGTAGAGGAAAAAAAATTTCAAGTTTGCATTTCGAATATATTTCTACCAACTATTCTATCATCAGCGATATAAGGTAGCTATTATGCGTATGTGTATTGAATAATAATCTCAGTATTATGGAGGCAAGCTCCTTGACAAACACTAAAGATAAGTATCTCTTTCTTTTATTTTGTTTTCAAAAGTTCAGAATGATAGAGAATTTTAAGCTCTATCAGAAAATAGAATCATTTTTTAATGGATGATTCTACTTTGAAGAAAAATTAAATGAACCAATTTTGGTGACCATGACGAAATTAAGTCGATGAGAATCTGAATATGAAAGTACATTCGTTATATTCAGTTTATTTTGATGATGAATAAATAGCTGTAAACCAAAATCTAATTATATGCACGAGGATAGAAAACTCCACAAACTTTCACAATATGTAATTACTTTTAGAAAAAAAATCGTATATATAATGAATGGAAATATATTCAATATATATACTCGAACTATTTTTTCCGAGGGTATGGACAGAGAGAGAACGTTTCTAGTTAATATTCATATGAACTATAGTGTCTAGTTCTACGATAGAGACTAATCGCAATTGTTTCTTCCGTTGTTGACATTTCTATACTATTTGATTTTGTTTAACTGATCATATAATATTATAGGCAAAGAAATTTATACACAATAAAGGTTATATATCGACTAGTTCAGATAACCTAGAAAAGTGGAAAGTTCTTTTTAATTTTCTTTAGAAGATGTCAGATTAACTCATGAGATGTTGTTTTATTTTGATAGGTTACTTAATAACATGGTTTTATACTATGCTCTAAATCTGCGTGCTCTGTTTGAACAAGAAACCAACTCATTCTTAAAATGACTTGAAAATTTTATGGTTACATCATTGTGCACTTCTGCAGTATAATTCTATGAATTTACAGCAGAAATTATTGATCTATATCTTAGATTTAAATTTGTCGTGTATACTGTGCTAAAAGTAATTTTCCATTCTTTTTTGTTTCCGTAAGTTAGTATTTTGTTGATTCCATATTTTTTACTAGCATGAATAGAATCAACCATATGTGTAGTATAATCATTAAAATATCAGAGAAGGAAATCTATAAAGATATGCTTTAATATCATCAAAGAAATCTTTTTAGAATGTTTGAGTTAGAAAAAAGTAACTTCATGTGTTCGCCTATCAGAATCTTTCTGACAATGTGCGTGTTTAAGTCCCGGTAAGATAAACTGGCTTCTTCATAATTTTGACTCTCATCATCATGAAGAGAGACGATTCTCTGTAGCAGTTTCAAATTATTTTCCACGTGTGTGAAGTTTATCTTGATTGGTAGATGAAATGGAGTATTTCGTAAAATAGTCATGTCTTCGTTCAGTAATGATACTCGGAGATAGACGACAATGACAGGAAGGGAAAATACTAACATTTATGATGTGCAAAAGAAAACTTGTCGCTTAACATTTTACTGCTTTGTTGAAGAATTCAATGGTGACTGTTTTATGAACACAGATGCCACATCAGAATTTTCTATTGATTTCTAATACAGACAGATCAAACAGTATACGATACATAAGATCTATATGTTATGAACAGAGGATCTAAAAAACATTTGTTACGTTATATCTTAGAAAGATAAATATTTCACTAATATTGAAACGTTTCTCGTCTTAATTTCTGCTTAATAAAATGTAGGCTAACGAGTTGAAATGTAATTTAGACTTTTTTTTTGACTATAAGCATGAAAAAGCGTGTCTCTAACGTTATTCGAATATCTCAAAGGTAAAGAATACCATACAAAACGACCAGGTTCCTTTCTTAAGATACTAACTCAATCAAATTGTTATATAGACTAGCCTATTCGGATATAAAATCTATCCGATGAAAGATTGATGTTAATAAAAGAAAACAACAAACAATTATGACAATGAAGACAGAATGCAAATTAGATGACAGTATCAAAAAATTCTTTACCAGTACCCTATCGGTACCGGTGAATATCGTACTCGTAGCCGACCCGCGGGTTGCAGTATTCAAAGTAGCATTTAAGTCATCTTTATTTTCTGTTGGCTTAAAGATAATTGACAGGAGAAAGACAATTTCACGTCATTTCATCTACGCCATGTTTCTGGAACTCTTTTTAAAAGTTATCATCTACCTTTTTCCTTTTTAATTGAGTTTATTTCTAGAACATTATTCATATTGATCGACGAATAGAGACTATGGGACTAGAATAGTAATATAAACGCACAGAAGTTGTTATTATAATTCCAATTAGATTAAAATGCCAAATACGATTAATTCTAAACACTGTGAATTTAACTTTTAAAATATAGTTTTATTTTCTCTTTTATATTGTCTCATATCGAGCGCTTTGTTTATGATCGATTACAAATGAATGTTCTTCTTCCTAGATTGATTATATGGCAGGAGATTCTTCCAATCTTAAAAGACATTTTTCCATAGCCGAAAATATGAAAAAACATTCTCCAAGAATAAATGACATTTTAATTGATTGACGAACGTTTTGAGACACCTGTGATTTCTATTAAAAGCTAGCCGAGATCAAAAATCTTAGAACAATGTACTCGTTTAGCAGAAAACTTCAAACTATAATGAATGATGAGGGAAATGAGTGTGAAGAAGAAGCTTTCGTATAGAATATGCAGTAGATATGTTATCTTAAAGTTCTATTTTATTCTTGAATCAATTAAGTATCGATGTGGCATAATGAAGAAGTAGATTAAACCAAATGCATGCAAGTTGTATTAGAATCATAATAGATTTAATAAATCTTAAAAATGTTCGAAACTACTTATAATTCTGATCTTCTTGTGCAAGAAATCTGATTAAGATTGAACCAGATTTACGACGTACAAGTTTTTGAAGAGAAATTCAGTGTTTTTTGTATAATTTTAGAGAGTACCATTATAAATATTGTGGGATTATTATTTCAATGGGTTGTACACTATCAAAACATATTCCAGTCGTAAGGCCGTTAAAAATTGTAAAAGATGATTCGTTTAAAGTTCAGAAAGAAGAATCAACCAACAACGAATTACTATCTCGGTACATCGAAAACTGTATGATTATCTGGCTCATGGATCAATTATTGACCTCGGAAAAAGATATTGTCATAACACAATTACGTCACGTTGTCTATGCATTAGAAACTTTTACCGATCAAGATACATGTATCACATTTATTTCGAATATTCGTGACGAGAAAATCTTTCTCATTGTTCCATCGAATGTGAATGAATTCCTTGAACGTACTCAAAATCTAAGGCAAGTTGAGAAAATCTATATTTTCGATCATTCTTCGAATAGTACAAATAAAGAAATATTTCTATCGAATATATTAACTTTATGTAAACAATTACGTGAAGATGTTGAACTTTGTGAATTCGATTGTATTACTGTTACAGTCATTCCACCATTGACGTCGACTAAAAATGTAACAAAACAAACAGCAGAATTTCTCTATGCACAATTATGTAAAGAACTATTGTGTCGATTTAAAATGGACAATAACAATCAAAGGGTCTTCTTGAATTCCTGCCGTCAATACTATGCACATGACTATGAACAGTTACGTGCTATCGATGATTTCGAACAAAACTATCGACCACAAAAAGCCATATTATGGTTCAATAGATCGTGTTTCATATCACGAATACTTCGTCGATGTCACCGAACACGAGACATCGATATTCTCTACAAAACAGGTACTTTCAGTAAACATATTCATGTTCAAATCAGTCTTTTACACGAACAAATATTTGCTTTTACACGGGAGCCATTAGTAGTCTATCGTGGCAAGACAATGTCAACGGATGAATTTAAAACATTAATAAAAGATAATTGTGACGGATTACTTTCGTGCTCGACGTTTCTCATTACAAATCTTGATAGAAATGTGGCTGTAGAATTTCTCCATCGTCGAATAATGGCTCATGACGATAGAATAGCTATTCTCTTCGAAATTCATTTCGATCCATTGAAATATAGTACAATGTGTCCGTTTGATTCATTAGACAACAACAATGTAGATGACCAATCGAAAAAAGGAACGATTTGCTTTACTATCAGTCATTTTTCGTATTGAATCAATCGAACAAACTGATGAACATTCAATGAATATGTGGACCGTGATATTGACTCCTGTTGATGATTATGATCCACAAGTACACAGCCACATTGGACCTCTACGAACTGAAGATGTATTTGCCAATCCAGTGTTCTATTTGGGTAAACTACTTATTGACATGGGTGATTTCGATCATGCTGAACAGTTTTATCGTAAAATGGCTGCCGACACATCACTTTTCAATCAGCCAAATCGATACTATCGTTTGCTGAACGGTCTCGCCACTATTTACATGCATCAAGGTGAGCATGATAAAGCATTAGAACACTTTCAAAAAGCACTCACAGTGAATGCCAACTATCTATCATCAGATCATCCTGCTCTTATTAATATGTATAACATGATTGGTAAGTGTTATTCTAATCTTGGTAATTACTTATTAGCTCTTGATAATTATGAACAAGCCATGGAACTCGTACAGAATAATATTCAATCGATAGATCAACAATCCATTGAAAATTTACGTGACTCTATAGCGTACGTGAATGAAGAGCTTGCAAAATCAAATTAACATGTTACATGTAAGTGAAGATATTGGCATTGAAAATCGATATCAACATGCATATTCATTCCTACAATATCTACTAGATAGAAATATCGCTAAAAAAATGCTGTATGTTTCAATGATGTTGTTGTATATTTGAAATATCTATTGGATAAGAAAAAATAACTATCTGTTTTATCACATTGTTTTAATTATCTCAATGATTCCATACAATGTTATATGTTTCTGTGTGATTGAATTCATTAATTTTAAATTGCTTCTGGATGACTTTAAAAAAATACTATCATTCAGTTATAGACATCTGATGGTTCAGATCAAATGAAAATGGTGAATGCGTCATTGAATTGATATATTCTTCTATTAAATAATGAATAGAAGATAGACGAATGTCCTTCACGTTTCGGCAATACTACTCGAGATACATTGAGTATTTTCGAATTGTATCTTGTGAATACCGATTCTAATAGTTGACGTCCATTAGCATCATGACAGGTAAGTAGTGTTGGATTTAGAGAAAATTTTATAGCATGAACAATGAATACATGGTTTAGCACTTCCATCTCATCCGATATCTAGAAAACAACACCATCATGAACGATTCTGTTGTTTTTCAAATCGAGTGAATCACGAAATATAACATTTTCTTCATTAGATCATGAGAATAATAACAATCATCGGATTGTAAGGGGATTGCATGAAATGAATAGAATCCTGGAGACGGAATAACTTTCGAATCCCTACTATTGGATGTTATCTGATTACCCAACTAATAAAATAGAGTTCATCTGTCGAATTTATTGATAAGTCCGTCAGCTGGAATCCAATCAGATTCATTCATCTGAGAAGAAGAATGTAATGATTTGGATGACGAACAAGTTTGCTGTGTTTATCGATTAATCTTTATGAAAAAGTTTACAAGTGAAAGTAAGGAACATGTGGACAACACGTTCAAATGTTAAATATGACAATCCTAGAATTAGTTAACTATAGTAAATACATCTGGTGTTTGTAACAAGCAAGAATCTGTACCATAATTATTTTTTAAACGAAATTATAGACGATTATTATTAGAGATAGACAATGAGCAAGATTCGCTTTTGTTGAAGATTAATAATATCTTTCACACATATCATAATTTGTGACTCACGCTAAAAATTTGATTCGAATCTACAAAATGGCCGCATTTTTTTCCGGTTGTGTATCATTTTGAAGTGTTTGGTATTTTGTCGAGGAACCAAGGACGGAATGATCTAGAAAGAAAAAAAAATAGATTCAACGTGTTCTGATGGATTAGTTACATAAATTGTTTTTAGGTACAGCAAAATTAACGAAGGTCTATAAAAGCGAGTGAAACTTGATATTTTCCGTGATCTTTCAGATAAAGAAGAATGGAATTTGGATTCACCGACATACGATCAAGACATCAACAAATTAACTCGAGCATAATTCTTTCAAATGTTTAATTTTTATTATTTCCATATATAAACCATGTCGATAAAAATATAAGCATCTGTCTTTGTTATTTGAAAGACACAAATGACAATAATTTTTCTAGTCATTTCATTTGCGCTTGAGTTTCAATATTATGGTGCCATTGACATGAAGTTTTCATTTGTCTCGCCATTTTCAAACATTGAATCAGAAAATCTGGAAATTCTTGTCATGAATGAACCATAAGTACAGTGCAGACTAGAGACCGAACTCGAACTACTTGAAAAGTCAAAACGACGTTATTTGAACGCAGACTATTGTCCAGAGATTTCAGTGAATATAGGTTAGCATAAAATAAAATCCTGTTAAAACAATAGGTTATAATCGTTTCTACAAAGGTAATAGTTTTGTTAGCATGATGGAAGAATAAATAGCTCTACCTAAAAAAAGAAAACATTGATAAATATACTTGAATTCAGTTCGTACGAATGGGGGAAGCAAACAGAAAAAAGCGCAGCATAAACACATCGAGAAGAATGAGGATAACATATAGGTTGTTCACTTCGATTACACCCATACACTCCTCACCACGCGAATTTACAAATTTCGGTATCCATAGATAGAATATTAGAGTAGTTAAGCATCCGTTTTCAATAGATTGACTTTAAATATCATAAATATTCTGAGTATTGTATTGAGCAATCGCATTATTCAATTTTTTTTTGTAATATTGATGATATGCATTCTTCGATCGATTTTGCTCAATATTTCTGGAACTACTGAATCTCTGTTAATCTTCATAGATCTACTATTAATGAATAGTCCAATAGGACGATCATCGCAAGACAAAATTTTTATGATTATCAGTAATTGTTTATATGAATACATTCTTGCTATTGACATTCAATTTGAAATTTTTCAATGATACAAATGTCAACGTGTTATTTTGCAATATCTATATCGATATTTAAAGATGCAAATATTGTCAGACTACAAACGAAAACTACAGCATATCTAATACTAAGCGAAATCAAACATCGTGTGACCTTTCTGCACGAATAACAACGAATATATAAATCATATTGTACCCTGTTGTTTTTTCCTATTTATTTTTTCTTTAATATGTGTGATCATGATGAATAAATTGAAAAGAGACTATTGGTTCATTTCAAGAAGAAAACAACAGAAACTATTTTCATTTTCTCTTAGTCCTATGCGTTCTAGATAATGATGAAATAAATTAAATAACGAATAACACCAAAAACTGAATTGACAAACAAATAATCTTCGATAGTTTCATCAAATATGAATGACAACAATAACAATAAAAATATCAAATCGGTGGGGACACACAAAATATAAGATTGTTATCTATGTGAAAACGTTCTTTGCGATGATGCTAGTTGACCAAGCGCAGAATTAAGTCCATTCAAATGATTAAAGAAAGCTTGTTTTTCAACTTGAACAGCCACATTTTGTATTTGAGCTTCCTTCAATATTGTTTGCACCTAAATTATAAGAATAATTACAATTGAACACACGTTAGTCAATTGAACTTACTTGAGCCGTGATACGTTGTTCATCACCATCATTCTTAATTTGTATATGAATAGTTCCAACAGTAGTCGATGATGAAAGATTCCAAAAATGTTCATCGGAATACGATTGTACTTGGTCGAGTTTAAGTATTCGATCGAGTATTTCATATTGAATATTAGATGGTGTTTGTAAAAGAAGCGTCATGGCACTTTCTTTTAGAAGTGGAATGACAGATAAAAAGATCATGATAGAAATAAATAATGAACATATTGGATCTGATATATTCCAACCAAAATATTGAATAAGTAAGGATGAAATAATCACTCCTACCTATAAATTAGTTTTAAAAAAACATATAACATATCAAAAGTCACTGAACACATTATTTAATTCTATGTAAAGAGCTTTTCGATGATATGCTAGTTCGAATATTTTAACGATTACACTAAGTCCAGGATGACTAGTGCTTAAATCATTTTTTTATTTCGCGATATTTTTCAAAAACAAAACTATACAAGGCGATAATCATCATTGAATTCTAAACCAAGGAAGCTAGTTTATTTTTTTTACGTGGTTCCCACGAGGAACCGAAAAAAATTTGTTCTTCAATTTGAGTGCGACCAACGCTCTCGTTGAATATCACAAGAAAATCTTTGTCCGACTTCCAGAATTATTTTGAAACATAGTAAAATTCTGTTCGTAATCTCAATGATATCGATAATCTACGAATCATGTAAATCTAGACTCAAGTCGGGAAAACGGTTTTTTCTTTTCTCAGGGAAGACCACTACGAAAAATCGTAATAGTAGCACCCCTGTAAAAATTTTGTACGCTTCGATAGTTAACTAAGTCAGCAGTCAACCGATTTGAAACTGCACATCTCTAGAATTTCGTTCAATGCCTATCTATCTGTGCATAGTAACTTACTCACAAAGTGGTAGTGACATCGAAGAGAAAATGTGATCTTATATAGTTTGAAGACTATTAGAGCCTATCGGGTCCGATGTTTTTGAAGCGGGGCTCGAACTCTGTTATGCTCAACTATGTCCTTTTTTAATCCTTCCCTCGATATAAGAATCAGATTAGATCTTACCGGGTCCGAGTCCTATTCGATAAACGTCAAACGTTATTTCCATCACTAGATAATCTAGACCGATACTCTACTTAGGAAAACGAACATTCTATTAACAATAGAACTATTTTCATCGCTAGTTTTTGAAAATCATACGTTTGATATTCCGAATTACAAACTAAAATACTTACACTGCCCAACGTGTCCGCCAACACATGTAGAAAAACACCTATAACGAATGAATAGACGATTTTATTTACAATAAAATAGAAGAAAACAGTTCGCATTAATTACTAACCTCTCATATTGGCATTATCAGTCATCGAATGACTATGTCCATGATGACTTGTCTTTTCACTTGAACTATGTGAATGTCCATGATCATGACCACTGCTTGCATGTGAATGCCCATGCGAATGTGAATGATCATGTGCATCATGAGAATGACCATGATTATGTTGCTCTTTCGTAGCTGTTGGTTGACTACTCATAGCACAACCACCACCACCACCATGAGCCATTGCATGTGCATGACTAAACGAAAATATACCAATCATATTCACAGCAAATCCAGCAACAGAGACAACTAATAAACGATTGGTATTAATTTCTGGAGGATCAACAAGACGACCAATAGCTTCGTAGAAAACAAAAAATGCCACAACAACTAGAAATAAACCATTAACAAAACCAGATAGAACTTCAACTCGACCATAACCATATGAAAATACAGGTGTTGGTTTCCAACGAGACATGAGTGCTGCATAAAGACCAACAACGAGTGCTGTACAATCGAATAACATATGAAAACCATCACTTATTAAACCTAATGAATTAGTCCATGCTCCATAGAGAAGTTCAACAAATGTAAACATCTATGTTTAAAAATTAAAAAAAAACAATGTGAATACAAGTGAATAACGTAACAATATATTATACTCACTAGATTGATGCAAAGAAAATAAAAGATTCTTCTCGAATCTGATTCTGCTAGAACATCTCGTAAACCCGATTTAATAATAAGTAATAATGATTGTGATTTTTGTTGTGTTGCATTGAATAATGGTACACCTTCTTGATTATAACCAATAAATGCACCTGATCGTTGTTTTAGTGGACTAATTAAAAGATCTGTTGCAAATGCAAACATAACAACAGCAAAAATAACGCCACCTGACAATTCATGTTCTTCAACTTGAATCATTCGACCAAACCATGCATTACTAAATGTTACCTGTGCTGTTTTAACCCAAACGAATGAAACAAGAAGTGCACTAAATATCATTGTTAGTGTTCCATAACGAAATGTTCGTATTCGATCAAGTTTAACGACTGAAAGTTGTTCAACATAAAAATCCATTATAAATAAAAATATTGTCATTAAAATAATTGGAATGATTAACGATGAAATATTATCAAAGAATGAAGATGTTATTGATGGTAATGTTGTTGTTGGATATGTTGAACGTATTGAATCAGGTGCATCCGGCTAAATAAAATGACTCGTTCAATTTTTCGACTTGTCAAAAAAATTCAATAGATTTTGTGCCATGTTTTTTTTTTGATCTAGTCATGAAGAAATCGTCCTAGTTTACGTATGGCATTCAAAACAATATCAGTGTTACATAATAGAAAAACTTTGACGAATTACTACTTGTGTCAAATTTTCAAAAGTAAAGAAATAACGAACATATAAAATAAATCGAACTTGACACAAAAGTTTATAGGTTCGGAGAAGAATACTACAAGTCACACTGAATTCATTCTGCTTAGGACTGTATTCCAAGAGGTTAATGAGAGAACTAACTTAGATGATATTCAATGTATAAAATTCGACAAAATTATTAACAAGATTAGAAACATCTTGAAAAGAATTTACTTCTATCAACGAAATAACCGTCATGGCAGAACTTTCGATCTGTATTAGGAGAAGCACTAAATTTATAGATCTAATTATTCTTCGAATATTCTAGAAAGCTATGCGATTGTCAACCGATAGTTTCTTACTTGATTTTATTCGGTACCGTTGAATTGAGAATACGCGAGATAATTCAAAATAAAGTTTCTATTAACAATAGAAAAGATAATTAGAATAAACCTGTTACAGACAAAATTGTTTTTATACTGAACATCGTTTCCGGTGTCTAACAAATACAAAACGCAAGATTTTCCTTTACTTCCTATTATGTATCATTGTATGAATTATCGAAACAAATTCGAACCCGTGTCTTAGATTAAGAATTTATTAATTAATGATAATAAAAGGAATGTTTTTAGTAATGAAATACAATCGTGTATTAATGAACATCATACTAAAGAATTTTTATACTGTACTAATGGGTGTATTAATAATAAACTGTACTAAATATTAATACATATCCGTCTACTTTCTCCACCAATACAATATTTATAAGATAAAAATGTACTTAATGACTCAACTACAGTAATCAAACAACGAGGCCAATTTTATGGAAAAAAAGGTCCGCTACGACTCCAAAGTAGTCTGAAAACTAGAAAAATAAATCTTGAACAAGTTGTGCAAGCATAGAGTATAGAATTCTCTCTTTATTGATATTCGATGATTGGCTTTTACCAACGGTCTTTATGAAAAAAGGTTTCGAAACATAAGAAAATTGTACTTTGACGATTAAGTGTTCATTCTGAATAGTATGGCAGACCTTGAAATTCCCAGTCTTTTGACATGTAAAAAAAACTTTTTGTTCATCGAGGAAACTAGTAAAAAAATGAGTGCACCCGTTATGTCAAACAATTTCTATGAATTACGATTCAAATCAGCATTTTCACTACTTCAATTCGTAGTGAAGTTCAGCCAATTATTCAATATCTCGAAGATGATTATTAAAACGAAAATCTAACAAAGAGATAAAAACATCTTTTTGGAATAATAAAACGTTGACTGAATAATTCATCACGTAGATGACCGATTTTGACAAAATAAACGTACAGGCTAACAACAGTACTTATTAATACAAGACAACATTTTACACTGAAATGAAGAGAATAATTTCCTAATCTTTCATTGCCTTTCCAATCTCTATTTTGACATCAAAAGAATTAATCTCACATCAATCTTTCGCTTTAAATTATAAATAAATCTTCATAACTAAGAATCACGTTTCCCTTTTCTCTCTAGAAAATTTATTAATAATATTCATCAATTTTCGACAGAACAAATAAATTTTTTCGTATTCACAGTGTTGATCCATTCTTACATTATTATCAAAATGAAATTCGCATACGAAAATCTTATTCTAATTTCACAGAGACATCCTTAAGTTATAAAACGTTTGATAGTACTCTGAAAATCAATAGAAAAAAAATAGATTTATTTTGATGCGCTCTTTCTCTCTATTAGATATGTTTTACTTACAAATAGATTATTAACTAATAGAATAATGAATGACATCGGTATCAGACATATTGTTGAAAAACATGTTGTTATTGCATAAAATTTTTTCGGTCCACCAATGTCTAATACTAATTTTTTACTCCAAGAATTTATTGCACAACGGAAAAATAATGCGATTAATAATAGAATAACACCACCTTTATGATCGGCAACGCCAATTAATGATGTTAATTGATAAAAGATATGTGCAAAAAATCGATGATGTAAATGACCTTCAGGATGATCAACTTTTTGTCTTGAATCATCATTATCAAATGCAAATATAGCTAATACAGCTAGAATGAAAAAGACAACACCGCGTATACGCGATGTTTGCCCTTGTTGACCATTGGTTGATGAAGAAAGTATGACTTGAAAACATGCAATTATAACAATGTCACTATGTTCATATAATAGTATCGTTCTTAATGGACCACATAATGTTATACCAAAAAGCCAAAGAAGACGAACAATCGTAAGACATATTGAATATTTAATTAAACGATAGATTAGTTGTTTGCCTGGTCGAAATGATGACGAAAATGGTTTTTGAATAAATAATAAACAAATCGATGCACATAGAGTAGTAAGAAATAATATTAGAACAAGATGATAGGATTTCAATAGATCATATGTTATAAATAAGCCAAAAGTTTTCAATAATTTCGTTATTATGAGTAAAATAAGTATATGTAAAACATCACTGAGTGGATGAGACCTTGACGTTTTTGTAAAAACGTCCGATTCAAACATTTTGATGTTATTTGATAGTGGAACCAGATGTTCACAAAACGTTGAGAATACGAAATAGATGACTCATCATCAGAATGCCTCGACTGACAAATACATCTGATTGGACAGCTGTATGAAAATAATCAATAGGCGTACATGCGTGCGTGTACCAAACATACATCCTTTCGTTCTTTCTTTCCTATAGTTGTCACTTCACTACAAAGATAGTTTTCATCAATACGAATTCCTGTCAAGCATTTTACATAAAATCTAAAATCTCAGAGACTTTGTCTTCACCGCCATCTACTCAATGATCAATATTACAACTATAGATTTTTACGAACATTTAATTGGTTATTCTTCTGTAACAAGTTTATAAAATCTTGGTATCTCAAGGAAACTATCACAAAATATATTAAAGTCAACTATGGAATATCTTTCCTCTGTTTTTTAATATTCTATTATTAAAAAATACAATGGCAAAAGCAAATTATTTAAATCGGCAATCGTCGATCGGTGAAGTATCAACTACGAAAAAATCAAAATTTAATTTTCATGTCGAACAAAGATCAACAATGGAAAATTTCATTCTTATTTGGTTAGATAACAGTATACATGAACGCAGTGATGAATATCATTCTTTTGTAAATCGCTTTGAAAATCTTGTAAATTTAATATTACTGTTCAATGATCCGGATCAATGTTTTGATTTCATTTCTAATGTTCACTATGAAAAAATCTTTCTAATTATCTGTAATCATTTTGGTCAAAACCTCCTTCCAATAGCACATATATTTCATCAAATTGATTCAATTTACATTTATTCAAAGAATAAAATTTCAAATCAACATTGGGCCGATAACGACAAATTAATCAAAGGCTTTTTTCAAGATATCCGAGCTGTTTATGATGCATTTCGACGAGACATACGACAATGTGAAGATGATTTAATTCCATTCAGTATTCTATCACCAACATTTCAAACAAATTGGAAATCAAATAAATCTGATCAATTATTTATTTATAAACAATTCCTCAGTGAAATTCTAATCGAAATGAAATATGAGCCAAATGTAAAATTAGATTTCACTCGATTATGTTATTCTAAATATGCAAATAATACATATCAATTAGATATCATAAAAGAATTTAATAATGATTATAATTCATCATCATCGATTTGGTGGTATACAAGAGAATGTTTCATCTATTCAATGTTGAATAAAGCATATCGTATTCAAGATATGAATACATTAATTCATATGGGATTTTTTATTCGAGATATTCATCAGGAAATTAAACGATTAAATACAAATTTGAATAAACAAAATAATTTTATTGTCTATCGAGGTCAAGGTATTTCAGAACAACAATTTCAAAATATTCTTGAAAATCAAAATGGTTTTCTTTCGTTTAATAATTTTCTATTAACGACTACTGATAGAGAAACATCAAAGTTCTATGCATGTTGTGCTCGTGATCATCATTCATCAATAGGAGTTCTATTTCAAATAGAAATCGATCCAACCAAATCATTGTACATATCGTTGGATAAAATTAGTTACTATTCAGAATCAAATCAACAAGTACTGTTCACGACACATTCTATATTTCGTATACATACTATTGATATGATTGAAAATGGACTATGGCAAATACAATTGAAATTGAATAATTATGAACAATTAAAATATTTAAAACAACTATTAAACAAAGAGATAGATAGTGCAAATCCATCGGAACGATTAAATATGATTCTGTCTAAATTAGATCGACTTCAAGATCGAGAATTTATGAAAAACACACAATCTATAGACATGTATAGCAAGCCAGCATCGACTGAAAAAAAACTCGAACATAAACAATCTACTCAAGACAATACGATTGATGAACACAAGAAAAAATCAAGTTAATCATGAGTATGAACCGGAATAGTATTCTAAAGTAATTTCTGTAGAAAATGAACAACAGACAGAAACATCATCAAATATGTATTTCTAATATGTAGATCTATGTAGTTGAAAATCATTCCAATTGCTCATCTATACTTTTCAAACATATAGATAATCACTGTGATTCGCTTAATTGGGATACAAAAGAAATAAAACTGTATACTTAAAAGTATACAAAACTAGACCTTAGAATTTTTATTGTTTAGTTTCTTACAAAAATATTAATAAAAAAAACAAAAACGAAAGAATTTTTGTAAAGTTTTAAATCAATCGAGACATATTAGATTTTTTTCAGCTACTAAAATTTAATCAATTCCGACAATGATATGTTGGCTTGTTGTTGATGAAACACGTGTTGATGCAACGTTCAGCACTACTTTTCCTTGCATGAAAATACATACATCTTTGTCTTTTCAAAAGTTTGATTTTCTCTCAATCAATTCAGCAACTTCATGATGCGATATCTTCTCATCTGTATATGATTTTCAATTTCATTCTTTTACATCAGTAGCATTTTGAACAAGTATTAAAACGTCAAGATTGAATCACCATAATTGCTGGTCGGTAACACGAGATTCCCTGTAATTCTGTACCCTACCCGATTGAAGAACACTAATTCACAATTAAAGATCAGCGTGATCATGAATTTTTGGTCATGGTCACATCCGTAATTAGACGATGTTCGAACTGTTACATTCACTTATATCGAAATTCTTTCTAAATAACAACATCTATTAATAAGGAAATATGAATGTAAAGCTAGTTCATTAGACGCTTACAAAAACTAACTTGTCGTCAATGGACTTTATACTTGATTTCAGTCTTTTTCAATAACGAAACAATTGAAAAGTCGATAGTACACATGAACTAGATGCTACTGCTTGTATTTCATAGAAATTCAAAGTTAAGCAAGTATCTGAATAGGAATCTTTAAACGGTGCTTATGAGAATGAAATAGAACTACCATCAGCAAAAATAGTAAAGATGTTATTTATAATAATGGATCTTCTTGTTTTTCTCAATTATTAATTAAGATTGGAGCATTCATTATTTTCCTTGTTTTTTACTCAAGTATTCTACACCATCATAGTGTTATATCTACCAACTATCTGGTTACGATCATGACTGTGGTCACTATAGTGACTATTTTACTGATGTCTATTCAGGACTCTCCCATCACTCTCGATCATTGCCATTGATTTGGTTAAGTTATCTGTGTTTATAACCATTCTTTTACTATGATCGATAGTAAAATACTTAGATTCCAACGGCATTTACTTGAATTGGACTAGTTAGGACTGGATCTGCAGTATCCATTCTACTTTCTAGACGTTTCTCTTGTATTGAAGTGTCATTGATTTGTTGGATATGATTACGAAATCACTTGAGAATAGAGTTTCATTGATGCTAGAATATTGGTTGATAGTTAAAAATAAACATCAACACGATTGATATTCCTAATTTTTAATTAGACATGAAAAAAAAATTATGTTGCTTATAGAATTTTAACGATCTAATCTGGTTGTTTTTGTGTGCTAGACAAATATAATATGTGATCACCAAAATTCAGTTCAGTAGTTAATTCAAATTTTCATCAACATCATCGAATAGAAAAAAGAACAGCTCAATTCAATATATTTATTCATCTACAGATAAAATTGATTGCTAGACGATTAAAAATTGACTAAATATCAAAAGTATCTGTCATATTTTAATAAAGCAACAATCATTGCAAGAAACATCTTACGAGTGATGATCACCAATATGAATGTTCAATTTGTAAAGATGAATTCAAGATTTTTTTTTTCAAACATTATACATCTACACTTTTACAGAAGAATTATTTCATACATTATTATGCATTTACATGGCCATTAGTAAAATCTCATTTTTAATATAATTAAAAAATTAATCTGGCTTATAGAAACATGTTGTAACAAATTTTTGTTTGTATCGAATAGTTGTACTTAATATCATAATACCATTCTATGAAGTATCAATAGAAGGAAAGGAACGTATATTATGAAAAATTTGACAAAATAGTAAATAATTACTTGAATTGATAATGCGTATAAATGTCTGAGCATAACTGTATTCGGTTCTGGAAGAATGATTGGATCATACTACAAATAAAAATAAGAAAATCATGATTGCATGTACAGAAATTAGGTTGATGGGAAGATCTCACGTTTGCAGGTAATTTTTGATTGAGAATAATATTAAGTAGATGAGGTGGAATATGAGGCGGTGGCGGATGCTCTCTTTTGATAAATTGATTATTTATTTCTTGTGTCCATGCATTCATTTTATGAAACGATAAAACATTTCGTTCTAAATAATTCTTTACAGTTTGATCTTTTGCAGTTACATAGAGAAAATGTACGCGACCGAATTTCGAATGATATTCAATCGTCTTAAATATGAATATAGATTTTCAATAATAGGATCAATTAAAACAAGCATACTTCATTTGGTATGAAACGTGGTCGTCCATTAACTAAAATTTTGTAATAATGACAACCATGTGATATTTGTATACGTAATTGAAATTCTCCGTCACTATAAAAATTTCAATGGAAAAATATCAACAAATCAAACATATAGATCATACATACGATTTAATCATTTTCTGTTCCATCCAATCAGTAAAACTACCAGTAACACTTGCATATGCATCAAAAGGTAAAATAGGTATTGAAAAAGTAATCATTGAAGAATCAATCGGATCCATTAATGTATACATCTCATCAAGTGGTGGTGCACTTTTTGTTGATATCTGATAAAATATGAATATGCTGTCGAAAATAGACATAATCAAAATTGATCATACTCGTCGTTCTCTTTGTCGAATAGTAACTAAACGTTCATCACTAATTTCATTTTTATTAAAGCCAACACATTCACTTGGACGATGTTGACGTCTACCGTTTATTTGATGATTCCCCATTTGTTAATGTCACGATTCTATGCTGATTCTTTTAATATTTTCTATGTGTCTATACTAGTGGTATACATTATTAATTTATTCAAAAAACAACGTGATGATACGCATAGTCTGCACAAATTTTTTTCTGTATTTGTATGTTATTTCTTTGTCTTTTCTTTATTTTTTTATGAAAATATTTTTGGAATGTTTTGCGCAGTTTAATTTTGAAAATGATAAACAACATCATATGGTATCTTTATCTAATGGTAGTATTCAGACTTTAATTTGATTAGAAATAATATTCACTAAATAAAATAAATGCAAAAGTTTGATTGATATCATTTACATTGTCAAGAATGAAATCAATAACTTGTTGAACCAATATTTTACATATGTACAAGGACGAGTGATTTTGGTTTGATTTTCTTGTTTTTATTCATAAACAAAAACTAGATTTAAAATTGATGAAGATGTAGTTTGATACTATTGTAAATATTATTTTTCATATTCATATAGAGAAGTTCGTTTTTGATGCATTATATCTGTTGGTAAGAATTTTAATTTGACAACATAAAATCAAAATGCTTGCTTTGAGTTTAATGCAAACAAAATGACTCTTAAGCAATATCGTTCCTATATGTTTAGACTAATCTTAAACATTAAAATTTTGTTCCAATAATAAACATAATTTCAAGCTTTGTTAATTTATAATGATATTGACGATCAGATTCCGAACTTCAAGATGACGTTTGTAGACACATGATAAAGATGAAAATCACATTTAAAATTTACAATTTTTAGCGAATAGTTAACCGGCCAATTTTTCCCTCTGTTTTTCTTCTTCTGTGTTTGACTCAGATAATTAAATATCTTCACCGGTGTGTAAATGATTTATCCTTTGTCAATATATTACGAAATATCTGTTTGACAAAAAGAAAAAAGCCTACTCAATCGAATGGGCCACGTTTCCTTTCTTAATCAAAAAAATTATATGCAGAGTAGTTTCGTATTTATTGACCAATAAATACTTGATTCCTACCTAAAAACGCATCATGATCGTCTCGGTCGTCAACACAACTATCCAAAAACATGTTATTTGTTGTCATTGAAACATGGACAGCACATTCTCTATGAGATATGAAGTGGAATCGAATTACGCAAAAGAAAAATGAGTAGTAAGCTAGAGAGAAAAAGAAACATAGAGCATAAATACCCTTTTTCATTTACTGACTTCTATCATTTATTGTCATTTGACGGTGAGATATAATGCGAGTCTTGACTATATTCGTAGTTCTTCTTTTGGTTCTTCAAGGAACTTTGGCTAATCTCTGTATTTGTAATTGCTGTGGCTTGCCAGGATGCAATACGCAAAGAGTAGGATCTAAATTTTTATGGTATTGTACGAATGAAACATGTACTGCTGACTTATGTATTCGGGATTATCCTCAACAATGCCCTCCAAAAACAGCTTTCGGTAAAACAGAACCCATGTGTGGCAATGGTCAACGAATATTATCACCATTATTTCTTATAATTGGTGTTACGTCAACAATTTTTATGATTAAACACAATTTTTAAGACTCAAAAATAAATCAAGATTCTATTAATGTCTACGTATTCGTCTTAAAAGTTTTCGTTGTTCGTCTTTTTAAAAATAAAACTTAATTAATTAAAAGTTGTCTTGTTTTGTTTTTTCTTCATCGTACAAAAATCAACTTTGACAAATATTATAAATGAATTGAATTCAATCGAGATATACTGTTATTGCTTTCTATTTCAATGGAAAATAATTATTTCATTCATTATGATCTAATATAGTTTTAGTTTGGTTTTAGATGAAAATATAATAGAAGCAAAGAAATAAAACCTAATCGTGATATGACGACATTCTTAATTTTGTCGCAGTCTCGATAGTAGTAGTAGTAAGATTGAATTTCAATTGAAAATATCTAAAATTGATTGAAGGTGAAAAAAAGAAAGTCAGCTGCTTCTTGTTTCTTGAAATGTAATTTAAGAGAACATGTAGATATGTGACGAAGAGGAGACAAAAGGGCAAGAATAAAATAACTAAAAACTGGAATAAAACACACAAATTTCATACTTTTAATTGTATCCAGTAATATTGGAAATTCAATTGTTAAGATGAGAACTATGGTGAAAATATTTATGTGCATCGTTGACTCCCTTTGCATTCTGATACTATAGTTAAAGTTCGTTTTGATTTTGTATGGAACCCTGAGAAAAACGTTTTCAAGTAGAAAAGTTAAAGAGGAATAATAATTTTCTGCTCAGAATCAACGATTCTGATTTCATCGTATCAATTGTGACAGTGCGAACATATTTAGATGATTATGCTAGTGTTTCGGGAATTGAATAAATCATCAAGATTATCACCAATTTTGATACTTCTAAACTGGGTACTATTCGGCCGACTATTCTAAGAATTAATTTTTTAATTCTTCTATCTAGATTCGCCCGTTTACGTTTTTCGTAACCTATGAATTAGCGGTAGATCATGATGAAAAGTCAGTAACAGTTTTTTCTCTCGTACCATCAGCACAATACCTTGCCGACTACGATAAAGAATGTATAAGAGTACTTGAGACTGTTTTATTTTGACTAGTTAGGGTATACGAGGAACTATAATAATTAGTGTGAACAAATTCTGAGTCAGGTCGTTATTGTGTTCACCCTTACAACTGGTAGTGTGTAGGAAAAGTATCGAGCTTTTAACGTTGTTTTCATATATCAATCAATGTTCCAAAATGGTTGAAAAGTGAAGTATGCCTCTTTTTTTCTTTTGCAGGTCAAAAATCAACTATTTTAATATAGCTTATCCAATGTCATGGTGCTGATAATTGAAGTACATTTTTCCATGAAAGTTGTAGATTTAGTTTTGAAAAGATATGATGGATTACAGGCATTGTTTTCTTAGTTTTGGAATTTTGGATTGCAACCAATCAATAAACCGATTATAGTCGGTTTAGAATAGAGTTACAGATGAAGAAAAAAAAAGTATCCAATGTTTCGTCTTCAAAGAGGAAACACGAAATCAATTTGTCACAGGTTTTACCTTTTTCTGTTCAATGTTGCCAAATGACAACATAAAGTTGCTAAGGCATAGAACTCAGATATTTTTTTTTGTTCGAAACGACTCGTGCCGGTGTAATGAATTACAGTGTCAACTTTTTTCAATTCTTAATTTTCAAGAAAGAAAAATTTTTTGTCATGTATAAAAAGTCAGATCTCGAGCAATCTTAAGATAAATCTACCTTAATTTAAAATTCATGACGACAGGAGACGAAACTTTTGATTTTTTGAAGTCCTTATTTTATTTCATTCGATATATTCATAATTATAAATGAATACAGCAACAATAAAACAAAAAATAAATGCACTGACGGTAAAACATATCTACTAAAACGTGTATTGTATCATTTTTTATACTCCTATATGGTATGAAACATTAACTTATCGATAATGAGATCTATTATTAAACACCTTTTGGAGCGCAATTGCATTGCTCGACTATTGAAATAAAACAAGATCGTGATGACAAGATTTGATAAATTTTTTATTTGATTATACTCTACTTAACTTCTTATATCAACGATCGCCTACATGTAGAAATGGAAACAATAAACAAGTCATCGAACAGAGTATGTTGACCAGCTAAAGTTTGTTTCTGTATCGGCATCATTACCTGAAGTATTCATCTTGAAGATCAGGTATTAGACGATCGATAATGTCAACTTTCTAAATAGACAATTCATGTTGAAATAAGCAAGTCAGTATGCAACATGTTTAACAAACTTTGATGGGCAATGAAAAAGATAGATTTCTTTGAGTCAATGAATTTTGCCTTTGTTAAGTAATCGATCTAGTTTTGTAACAGGTACCCAAGTTTTACTGGAATTATGTTTTTGACTTTGAACATGGTGACCACAATCTTAAAAATAAACATCGATGAAAATGTTTCCAAACGAAAGTTTAACAATACTTTCGCCACGACCACCCACGGAAAAATAATTTTCCAAAAACCGCGGTTTCCACGAAGACGCCGGCGGTATCCATTAGATGACCACGGTAAACCGCGGTCTTCACAACCACGTATTTCCAAAACCGCATTATCTACGGTCCATTCCGCATTTTCAAACAGAACAGTTTTCACCGGTTTCCAAGAGAGCGGTGTCTCCACTTGCAACCGCGGTTTCGTATCTAGCGGTTCGTCCCGGTTCAAAAACACCGCGGTGCCTGCACATATAACCGCGGTTTCATATAAAGCGGTTCTCCGCGGTTAAAAACACCGCGGTGCTTCCACATATAGTCACGGTTTCAAATTTAGCGGTTTGCCGTGGTTCAAAACGCCGCGGTGCTTGCACATGTGACCGCGTTTTTATATGTGGCGGTTATTAACGGTTATTTGAACCGCGGTGTGGGCACACGTGACCGCGTTTTTATATGTGGCGGTTATTAACGGTTTTTTGAACCGCGGTGTGGGCATATGTGACCGCGTTTTATATGTGGCGGTTATTAACGGTTTTTTGAACCGCGGTGTGGGCACGTGTAATCGCGTTTTTATATGTGGCGGTTATTAACGGTTTTT